>JAMQGT020006263.1:0-89162 GCA_024447675.2 Pterophyllum scalare | reverse complement strand
TGTATTGCTAAGGAGGGAAACCTGAGACATTATCTTGGATAGCACTTGCACTCCGCCTAAAGGGTCTCTCAATTATTTCTGCTGGAAGAAAGGTTGGCATCTAGCAGGAGGAGCTCTAGGTTACAAACTGATTGAAATGGAGAAGCACAGCATGTTACAGTCCTTTATGGCAATATGGCTTTTAGTTGAGTGTGTAGCAATGAGGGGTGGTTTTGTGGATGAAAAGGCAGAGCTTTGTTTTGCTTCGTTCATCATCTTTGTCAGATAATGGCAATGGAACTGGATCAGAGTTGTTCATGACCCCCTGGGAAATTAAGCAGAAATTCAGCCAAACTGTTTGTGAAATGGTTACTCAGCCTCCCTGTCTCCCTCCCTCTCTTCTCCCTCTCTCCCTCCTCTCTCTCTCCCTCTGGCCTCTTATTCTGTATTATAATTGTGTGTCTCAGGTATTTGCACACACACACACACACACACACGCACGCACACGCGCACGCACGCACGCACACACACACACACACACACACACACACACACACACACACACACACACACACACACACACACACACACACACACACACACTCAGACAGCCCTAATCTAGAATACATCTAAGCAATCTTTAGCCAAACTGCTTCTGCAGCCTTTTTCTCTGATATTCCAAAACCTCCTGCAATTACACACATTTTTGAATCTGTGTTTGGACTTAGCATTGGCAGTGTGATCGTTGATGCTTCAGGTCCGCAAACTGGCAGGCCCCATTTTCATTCTGTGACTGATTGTAGATAAAATGTTCCCCTCTCAATGGTTGGGCAGCCATGTGTAGGTCTTTGTCTATCTGATACCTGTGTGTGTGTTCTACTGCATGTACATTTGATGGCCACCTATACTTCCAGTTCTTGAATTGTGTTGGTGAACAATATGGGCATCATCAGCTCCAGTTGCACTATTAGGATCTGGCTGCAAGTTAAACTGCTCTTTAAGTCGCCATGCTTCTTTTTGCTTCTTTCTGCCTTATGCACGCATGAATATATTGCAGAAGGTTTCTCTGTTTGTCTTTATGTCTATTTCTCTTGTCCTGTACTGTTTGGACTCTCACTCATCACTCTTGCACTGGATCACAGGCTCTACTGTTAACGCTATTGTTCACAGAAGAGGTGTTCTTTTTCTGTGGCATTGCCAGTTCACTGCCCCCATTTTCACATTTTCTGTGTGATGAGGCATTACAATGGATGAACAGTATCGCTTCTTAGTGGCTCCTCTCCAACTGTGGTCAAGGCCAAAAGCAGCTTGGAAATGTTGTCATCACATCTCATAAACATGGACAGAAAAGAAAGACAGAAAAGAAAGACGAAAGAGAGAGAAAGAAAGAGAATGAAAAAGGGATGTAAGAGAGTGTGGGAGTTTTACAGCATTATCTGCTCTTTGCATGAGGTTGCGTTGTCACATATTTCAATAATGTGTCTTTTCTGGCTGGCTGCGCTCAGCTTAGTGCAGCCACTTGTAGCAGAAGACATGAATGGGCCAGAATTCAATTTTGCACTTGAGCAGTGTCCAAGCAAGTAAATTGGAAACTGTGAATTTTAGATTTTGCGAATGTAAGACATTAATATTCGCACAATGAACCTTCTGCTGTGCTTAAAACAAACAAAGCCACCCTGGCATGGGATGAAAAAAGGGAGAGCAGCCAAGCAACTGCACGATATCAGTACATAAGATCTCTAGGCTTGAGTTAGGCTAATTGACTGGCAAAGGCCTCCAGTTTAAAATCATGTAGTTGGAAGAATGGGATGCTATGAATCAGCTGTGATCCTGATGTGTGTAATTTTACAGTGGGAAAGACTAATTATTAATATTTTTTCCTTTTGTGTGTTTTTGCCAAAGGTTCAGAGCTGTAGGCTCACTACGTATGTTACAAATGGATGCAGTTTTTTTCACCCTATGGTGGGAGAAGGGCCAGAAGGGATGCTGGAAGATTCCTGCCGAGAGAGACTAATTTACACACTTAAAATAGATAACCTGGATCCAATTAGGCAGTGAAAACACTCACAGCAGCCTACGCACATATTCAATTCTGTTTGTATAAATGATCACGAGAGTGTGTGCTTTCTATTGTCTGTTTAAGTTACATGTGTGCCGCAGCAGAACCCTGAGCATACATGACCATAGATCACATTTTAGGCTGGGATCCACGTGGCACCTTCATTCCCCCAGCCCCAGGGTCATTTCATTGGTTTAATGAATGCTATACCTTTGCTTGCCAGACAACGTCAGTCTGCTTGATTGACAGCTCTGGGTCTCGCCATTCCTCCAATCTGATACCACCAACCAGATGGAACGGAGCCTAAGTGGGCTGCTGCTAGCTTTGCCTTGGCTAATAATATAATAGCCTGGCATTAACCATGTTGAACTAGCCACTGTGCGTAGCGCCAAGCAAATGAGCAGCGCAGCTGGGCCAGTGGCAGAGCAGACAAAGCCCAGGAGGCACAGAGGCAGAAAAAAAGGTAGTTTAGCACAATCCCTCCAGACGCAGCCTGTGAATATTCATCAGTCAACCCCTCCATCCCCACCTCCCCAAACCCTGCTCTCCCACCAAATGTATTATTCAAAGGAAGCATTTTCCCTATTAAATACTATAAATAAGTAATGACATCTGGTAACAGTTTTTGTCTGCTGAATTAATGACAGGAGCACAGTTGAGTATATTCCATTGATTGGAGAAATGGTTTTTGAAGGTGGATTTCTGTTCAACTACCTTTCCTCTTCGTCTCACCAGTTCAATGTGTTGCCTTCTTTGTTAAAGTCATTTGACATGCCAGTAAATCTGAAATGGCCTGTGTCTCTATCAGTCACCTTCTAAGACACCCAAGAGAAGAAGCAAATACTGCACAGCTGCTTATTTTACCATTATGTCTGTTTTTCCTTGCCTGAGCTAATCCTTGGAAAATGAAAAGCTCCCCATTGGATCTTTATGTGGTTTCAGCACTGGACAGCTCCTGAAGAATTGGCTATTTTGTCTACCTGATTGTTTTTCTTTCCTGGTTAACAAAACTCGACAGAGTTCCCACATCTTCACACACATGATTTAAAGATACCTCACTCAACTATGAAATGTTGGAATTATTGTTGTACAGGCTGTATGTGCCAGACTCTGATGAGCTAGTAAACAGGGAGTGCTTAGGAAGCCTACAGATGGCCAATGCTTTCCACTCATGTGTGCGCCATTTCCCAAAGGAGAAACCCAATTTTAATCTGTAGTAGTAGAAAGGAGTCTGCTTAATCTGATGGTGTATTTCCAGACAAGAAGATCATAACTAAAGCTAGAGAAATGCGAAACATAAGTGGGGAGAAAAGTAAGAAAGAAGTCCTGTTACAGAGAGTGATTTCTGTCTGTCTTCCTCTGTTTTGCCCTGCTGCCTGGATTATACACAGCAGGACTATTTATGAAGCTGAGGCACCAGTGTGATACTTATAAAGCCCTTCTCGCTAATCACAGATCTAGCTCTGGGGTTGCTGAAACCAATCACAGGGATTTATGGGAGAGAATTGGAAAGTAGTAAAATTAATTTTATTCAGAACCCTTGCACCCAGGTCAGGCTTATCCATGCATGCCGCCACAGGGTGGAGAGTACATTATTTCAGTCTTGCTGCTGTTGATATTGGTTAGCAATTTTGAGCCACACAAAATAAGACAGTGTGGTTTTCCCTCCTTTGTGTTATTCAGACAAATGTTGAATGGCAAATGTTGAAAGGACATTATGCTCAGTAGTCCTTAGTGCATAATTTCTGTAAAATGTTTCAGCTTCAAAAGGTTTGTTGTTGGTCTATTTTGTCATTGTAAAAAAAAAAAAGAAAAAAAGAAAACCAGTTCTGCTTTTTATTCTGTAGCCCATCCAGAAAAAATAGGGTTCTGTAATCCTGTCTGTCTCCCTGGAGGCGAAGAACTGTGAATCATATTTTTTTTCTTAAAGGTTTTTACTGTTTTGGTAATATTGCCTTTTACTCTTGTTCACAGTTTTTCTGATGAAGCAGCGTCGTTCATTTTAATGAATCCAGACATCCTCACAAATTAGATTAAAATACAGTCTTTGACTATGACAATCACATATAAGTCATTAGAAAAAATATCTTAAACTTTAATATATAAATCTACTCTGACAGCAATACCAAACCAGGCCTTCTTATGTTGTATTTTATGAGGTGTGATCAAAAGTTCAGAGAACAGGTTCATAAATGTCAAAAGCCTTACCTGATTTAAAGTTGGCCAATTTCAGATTCAAGGTCATTTTGTCCATGTCCAGTCAGTCTCCAGTGTCACTGCTATGATTAGCATCTCCCTGGAAATCCTGTTCTGAGCATTTGCACAGAGATTCAACATCATCTTCTACTTCAAACTAACCTGACATTTGCGTGGAGGATCACCACTGGTGATGAGAGCTGGGTTTCATGTCCAAACAGTTTTCAAGTCGAAGAGTCGATAGCTTCCAAACCAGGAGGCAGTGTGTCATGCAAGATATGAGACCTATAAATGCTCAATGTTATTCAAGATGGTGTCACCATGGTGTTTATCATGAATTCCTTGTCCAGGATAAGACTGTCAACACGGAGCTCTAATCTAATGTTCTGAGGTGTCTGAGGGAGAGCATTCAACTTCTATATAACTGGAACTGAAATTCTTTAGATTAAAAATGTATCTTTTTCAAGAATGTTTTAGTCCCAGATAAGTAAAAAGTGCTAGCCACTGAACTACTGTTGCTCACAAAAGCAAATGTTCTGAATCACTGTGTGTACCACCATGCTGTTTCATGTATTAAAAGTGTTTGCCATACTAAAAATGCCCATGGAAGTTGCATAAGGAGACATATAAGAACTTCCATTTAGAGATCTATATAAAGATAGTAGACATGCTGAAACCAGTCCAGAGATGTACAAGAATGTGACCTTGAATGTGTAATGGCCCAAACTTAAATCAGGTAAAGTTTTTGATCTTTACGTATCACACCTTATAAGTTCTGTTGAGAGAGAAAAATCTTGCTTGGAGAGACAGAGAGAGGTATGTTTATAAAACTTGTATGTATATATACATTTGATCTCATCTGTATTTCAAAACAAAAGAGAAAAGGCATTCTCTTTTGATTCGCATGATAATGACTTGTAACATGCTCTAAACACCAAAGGTAATCTCAGGTTGGTGCCATCAGAGGCAAATGAAAGTGATTAGCATTCTTCCTAAAGGGAACATGTCTGTACAAAATGTTACAATTCCTGTAAACTGAAGAATGCAAAAATCAGCATTCACCTGGTGAGTGGCTAAAAGATTTGTGTGCACCAGTTGGCTCTTGAAGTGCTTTGGTTAAAAAAAATAAAAAAAAAACAGCCATCAAGAAACATTTAAGAGAGATAGGAGACAGATGGAGATACAGACACAGATAGACGGGGAAACAGCCAGTGTGAGCATCGGCAGCTGGCCAACTTGCAGCCCACACCAGGTGGATTTAGTCAATTGTGTCCAAACTCAGCCTTTAGGTGACTCTTGGATTTGTTGTCCATGACGATGTACCCACAGATATGAGCAAATCTGCTCCTTCAGAGGTTTGGACCTGTGTGTGTGTGTGTGTGTGTGTGTGAATAGGTCAGTGGGATCAACAGATATGCTGAGCTAAACAGAATGAGCCAGGGGATTAGAAAGAGGGTGAAAAGGCCAAACCAAGAGCTACCCTCATATGTTGAGGGTTCATCTTCTCGATATTCTCCACAAGAAATCTATCCTGTTAATTTGTTTGTTATCAGTTTTTACAGGTTATCTCATACAGCAGTGAAATTATTACATCTAAGTCAGTGACTGACTCCAGACGGATGTTTCACATCTCCTCTGTGCCGTTTTATTGGTGCTGAATGAATGAAACACTGGAGACACTGACCTAATATTGAATTTGCAATGCTGATAATGGGTCAGATGTCTTGCCAGTAGAGCTGGTAGTTATTTGGCAGTTCTTAATAAGATTGCCAATGCTCAACCAGTGGCTCTTACATGGAGCTATGAAGCATGCTGGCTTCAAAGTTCTGACTCTATTGGAGTCGATAGAAGCGATGGTGGGGGTTTAACACCAGGTGTGTGTGTGTGTGTGTGTGTTGTGTGTGTGTGTGTGTGTGTGTGTGTGTGTGTGTGTGTGTGTGTGTGTGTGAACAAGGGTTTTAAACCTTTGCTCCAAAAAATTTGGCTAATAGGGGTGGACAATATAGCCTCAAAATTATATCAGACTATTTCAAGGAAATTTGCAATAATGATATTTATGATGATGTAGACAGAAATATTGAACAATGTTGTATCAGTGGTTGCAGCTTGCACGGAGCGGGATTTATTAGTGCAAACAAAATGAATATCAATTTCCATCCTATAGTGCAATGTTAGTGACACAGCATTATAGATCCGGTGACACAGCAGAAGTCACATGTACAGTAAGAACAAAGTAGTCAAGGCAGTGCTTTCCCTGGAAATCTCACGTAAAAATATAGCATACAGGACTGTTTAACATTTTAGTTTAATAATAACAATAAAGTAACTTAACCTTGTAACTCTTCAGGAGCCGCACAATATCTGCACATCATAAAATTGAATATTATGAAAAATATTTTCTAACTGGGATGTTTTATCTTGGGCTGAGCTTTTAACCAGCTGGTTAAAAGCCCTGCTTTACCACTATGTAACCCCATTGGTAATTTCTATCCATTGTTTGCTCCTCTTCTCATATGGAACTAACGAGTGCTCCAGTCATGCTGGGTTGAATCATTTGTTTACTTTTGGGTTGCACATCACCAGCTGCTCGGATCTCCTCTTTCACAGCCGGGTCGTACTCAACTGTGTGTTTTTGTTTCAATTGGTGAAACATATTTGTTGTTTCCACCTTTAGTGGAAACAGTTTCCTTGCATATTTTGCAAAGTATTGAGCTTTGTTGAAGGTTTAACCTCTTGTGGCTTGTGGCTACTACTGAAGTAGCTCTATTTTTAGGTAATAAATCATCATCGGAGGCTGACATGCTGCTCTTGCCTCAGACATGTTTGGGTTTGTGTCGTTCTTGTGCACACTAGGGAGCATAAACGCATGGCATCACTATATCCTTGACATAATGAGATGGCACTTTTATATCATGTAAAAATTTATACCATATTATAGTGGCTAATGTGGGGCTTAGTCTTTTTAGTTTCACAATCATTTGCGTTTAACCCCAAATTTCTGTTTGCTGTTGGACTGAAGAACCCCTTCATAAACACCACTTTACATGTTCAGTTATGTTCTTTTAACCTTTTTAACCTTTTTAAACTGGAACTGCATATCAGTTGTAGTTAGTGAGCTGTCTCAGCCATTTATTCACAACTCCTGGCTTACTGTTCCAGCAATTCATTCACTTTTTTTTAGTAACTGATCCATTTAACAGCTGTTAATATGTCAAGTGTTTGTTTGTTTGTTTACAAGTTTATGAATACTTTTATATAGCGCTTTATCTAATTCTGCAACTGTTTGTACAGCATATTGAGCCAATAATTATACAGTATTTGGGCATCTGGGATTGGGTGGTATTTGGACTCCTCATTTAGAGGAACTCTTTTAAGGATCTGCTTTTGGGGGAGAGAAGGACTTATTTTGCCAGCTTTTATAGGATTGTTTGTGAGAAGACAGCTTGTTTAATGAACAATGTCAAATTCAAATTGCTTTTACTGTTTATTTTTCCAAAGCACTGAGCAAACAAAGAAATAAAAGCTCTGTTGTTTGCTTTCCAAATCAGGACAAAACCAAGTTACTCACTGGGTCATCCAATTTGTCGCACCACATGTGGAGGTCAGTTTTTGTGGTTGCAGATTTTAATGTATAAAGCTGTTAAACAATTACCATGTTGTGGCTTTGCACAGAATCGCCGCAGGCCAATTCCCCTCATCGGTTAGAGTAGCTTTTCAGTTCTGCGCTGGCAAATTCAAAATGAGCTGCTGGGGTGCATACCAGTACTGTTTTGTAATTAACTGTCACACTGCTAAATTAATAGAGAAGAAAATAAAGCGCGGAAAATGCAGAAAACGAAGAGCCTTTGCTGGAGTCACTCAAACATTAGACAGACAGAAATTCTATTAATCAGCTGCATTTAAAAAAAAAATCTTCTTATAGTGCTCTACGTAAATATAGCTATTCTAAATCTTATGGTTGAATGTGTGCTAGGTTAGTGCTGTGCATTAAAAAAAGTGAGACAGGTGAAGCCCAGTTCCATCTGGCTGGAGACCCTCCACCCCCACCCAACTGGGTCTGTATTGCCATGCAATATAGAGCCAGTACACAAGAGGCCTTAGCAGGTGCAAAACACTGGCCCAGAGGACCCACCAAGGGATCCCCATAGAGGCAGAAACCGTGGGGAGGGGACGCAACTGATGGTGCACAGGGCACTGATATGTCCTGTAACAGACCCAGTCACAAGGTTGAGTTGAAAGCAATTGACCAGAGGGAGGCAGAAAAGCAGGGGAGGGGGCGGCCTGGTCCCCTTAGATGCAAACTGCACAGAGGCTAGCTCTAGTTAAGCAAAAACAACTATGGTCAGCCCATCCCAACTCCCCCAGTTTAGAGAGAATGTTTTTGTTTATTGAAGAAGGAGTTGTAAAAGAATCTGTTTTACAAATGTAGGTGGTCATTAAGGCTGTTAAGCGTAAGAAAGCTTTCCTTAATTGTGCTCTTTAACTGCCGGCAGTAAAGAACATTTCACTTGCCTAATCCACATCTTTGAAACAGGTCTGTAGCTGACATGAGTTTATCGTGTTGAAAGAGGTGCTGTAGGTCTGTGATTCCTTTCGGCTCCCATGTTCCAAAGTGAAGCTGCGTGTTTTCTTTTTATTGTGCGTGTGTGTTTTTTTTATGTCAAAACGTGAATCTTCAACACAAACATCTGGTTTCTGCCCTTGTGAAGCTTCCTGCATCCCTGTCTCTGCCTCTTGTGTTCTTTCTCTATCCACTTTTTCTGGGTTTTTCCCCACAGCTGTAATTATAAGGCTCTCTCTCTGACTTTCTAACTGTCCTAATAATTACACATCAGTGCAGAAGTGCTGGAGCCCTCCAGTTTGCTCTTAGACCTCTTTGATAAATTTGGCAACTGCTCCCAGAGCTATTGCTGGGGCACCTCTAGTGACTGTGAATGCCCGTGACTTGGTGGATCTGTGTGTGATAGAAAGGTTTGTGTGAGATCGCTGCCACTGTATCCCCAAGCGTTCAGCTCTCTGCAGAGATTGATTAGGGGTTGCTGTCTGTGATGGACCCTTCTGTGTACTCCTGTCTGCACTGCAAAGGGGTTACTGCAGCTGCACTGATGACTGTGGGATTTTGTGTGTACATTCATTAACAGATAGTCTGCATTTTGCCCTGACTCTTCTTATCTGTTTTGACTCGCTCCCACCATTACATTAGAGTCCCATTGGCTTTGTGGAGAGCAGCCAGGAAATCAGTGCTTTTTTGGAAGGCATAGTAATTGTAGTTACATCCCTCTTTTTAATGGTATCCTCTCTTTGCTTTAGTGTATGTTGGGACATATGGTTTTGGAATGCTCGACTGCTGGCATGCCTAATGATTTTTTTCTTCCTGTGGACACAAGCACACATGCAAACCCTCTAGACAAAGAAAAACACAGAGATTCTCTTTGCTCACTTCAGGTGTTTGAGGCTGAGCTCTAATTGGACCTTGTCTTAGTCTGACCTTCATTCTTTTGACAGAGAGGGGATCGGAGAGAGGCACTCCATTCCTCTCCATGTCAAACTACCAGGCTCAACAGTAAAGGAGGCATGTTCAAGCAACCTTTAGCTGCCACCCAAAGCTTTTTGAAAAGGGTCAGCCCTGTCTGAAGCTTTGGAGTTTATATCTAAGCACTCACCTCGGTGGGTAGTCAGTGTGCGTATGTGTGTGCCTTTTCATTGTTATATGTGCATTTTGTGTGTGTCCTAGCTTTGGCTGCACCAAGACAAGCACCCAGGCATTGCAAGTTGTTTCAAATAGTAAGCCAGCTCTAGAGTTCGTGATGTGATTTACCACCGAGCCATTAGCAGTCAAGCTGTGTATGCTTCAGGTGTTCTCAGAGGGAATAGGAAAAGAAATACTCCCCACTGCACAGCACACTGATTTTAAAAGCCCCCTTGTGATTTATTAGGAAAACATTTCTTTAGCCCA
Source organism: Pterophyllum scalare (assembly GCA_024447675.2). Lineage (NCBI taxonomy): Eukaryota > Metazoa > Chordata > Actinopteri > Cichliformes > Cichlidae > Pterophyllum > Pterophyllum scalare. The sequence continues at coordinate 78,972 of JAMQGT020006263.1, read as the reverse complement.
CCCACAATCCCGTCCATTGCCTTAGAATATATAGATGCAGAGGGTGCACACAATCACGTGCTCAGTGCTTAGAGCGATTTGGAGTGGATTTTAAGTGGCCATCGGAGATTCACAGTAAATCAGTAGATTTTCTCTTCTGTGAGCTCTAAAGGTCCTGTCATCATAGTGCTTTGGTAGGTGCTATACAGAGATGTTTGTTTATGTCTATATGTCTTTGCTGTCTATTGCCACTTGGGGCACTGTAATATGTAGATTAACTTTTACTGTGGGCTACTCTTGTTTGTGTTTGTGCTGCTGTTACTCCTCTGCCATGTAAAAGACACAAGCCTTAATAGTCATTAATTTCTTTAAAGTGATGTGAAACCGAGAAGTCAAAACTGTCCATTGTCTGTGCTTCTCATCCATACCTCTTTAATCTTTGTATCATTGTTGTGTCTGCTGTGGTTGTTCCCTTTCCAAATTTTAAACCAATTACCATTTCAGCCTGTGAGCAGCATCATCACAGTTGGTTAACACTGCACACAAGTGTCTCTATGTTAGGGATGTAACCAGAACTGATACTTACAATACCTTGGAATGCCAGTATTCTGAAAAGGCAGCACATGCCTACAAGTGTTCTTGTCTATCTTTATATACTGAAGAAGAAGAAGGACAGCTGCAACCTCAGGATAGATGAGGGGTGTGTGATACTGCAAAATTTGGTTGATCTCTTAACAAGTAAATACAGGGTCAGCATCACCAATACCAAGTACCGATATCAATACTTTTAACTTATAAAATCAGCTTATGTAGGAGAGAGCAGTGTGTCATTATTTATGAAGTGAGTGCATCATTAATAAGCTTAATCTAAATACATTTTAATAGCATCTAAATGACTGTGAATTTTGCTTTGCAGCGTTAATTAATTAACACAAAGTTTTTTTTGGGGGGTGGGCTTTGGATCAACTTTTTTTTTTCAATCTACTATATAAATAACAATAATTTTATTGACAGTTAATACAAAGGAGTTATTATATTCAGATGTTTTCATACTTTATGCTAGAGGTATTTATTTTAGTTCAATGAGCTGAATATATTATTTGAATGTCTGAACACAGTCTATAGGTAATCAGTCTGCTGAAATACTAATTATGATAATAACAGTTTGAAAATTAACATTAACTCATGCTGAAGATCTGACATGAGTCATGATTGAATCAACACCTTCACCACTATATGAGCCAGGACTTTGCTGGGTTCTGTCTCTATGCCGGGGGTCTGGATCTGTCTGGGGGATTTCACTGGGGGTCTATTTTTCCCAGTTTTTCATGTGTTTCTATAAATTGATTTTGCCACCTCAGTAGAGAAATTGTTTGCAGTGTTTTCATTTACACATGCAAAATATCTCCACACAATGCTCTTCTTTCTCACTCACTGAAGCTTATGTGTGGCTCCTTGAGTTAGCTGAATCATGTGACCACACGCCAACAAAACATAGCAGGGCAGGGCAGGAAGGGGAGGAGCAAAGTGTAAGAGGAGTGGTGTTTGCACAGACATGTCTACTGTATAATGAAATGGGAGCAACATACTGAACATAGAGGAGAGAAAAAACTAAAGTATTGATCCTATCATGCTAGTGTCAATCTGATACCAATACCGATGGTGGTATCAATACCATCAATATTTGGATCTGAAAAACTACAAATGGAAGATGACGAGTAGTGCAGCAGTCAAGATAGTTGTTGTTGTCCTGAAATACGTGTTGCCATGATTTGATTGAGACCACAACCGTTATGAAATCATCTATGATCCAAAGGCTAAAATGTTTTAGAAATGCTTAAGCTAATATAATGTAACAAATGTAAATACAATGTTAACATTTTAAATAAATGGTCTGCAACCACCATGTCAGTGATTTAAAATAAAACAGTTTATATTTAAAAACATGGGACAGTCTTTTTCTTTACCATGGTATAAAATTTTGGGTACTGGTAATTGCGTAATTCTGGTATTGACTACAAAATTTCGAGTATTAGACTAGAACTCAAATGCGGGACTCAAAAGCTGCAGCTGATGCTTATGAATCTTTGTAAATACCTAATGAATAACATTTTATTTAAATGAAAGGATGACTATTGGACAGTTGTAACTGATGCTTATAACATGTGGCCGGGCAGGGGTGTAAATCACAAGACTATGAACCTGGTTTGTGTCCTGTTTCACATTTTTGGTTTCATTTTCACTTTTTGTTTACTTATGCTTGCTGTTTGGTAAAGACATAAACCTAAATTATGTGAAAGAAGTCTTAACTTAGGTTTTATTAACTATCAAAGTACAATTTATGAGCAATAGTTAATACAAACTGTCAATGAATTCCCATAATCCTTCTTTCCACATAGCTAGAGAGCTAATGAATGTTAGTGCAGGGCCATGATGAATGTGTCTAGTGTGTAGTATGTGTTGTTTTTTTAGTAACAGCGCTACAAATGTGTTATATTTCCATGTGAGGAAATCATTGATTCTTTCTTCTTCTTCCTTCTTTTTTTCATCTCACTGAATCAAGGTCACATTTGAACTTTAGCACATTTAAGTGGCCAATCCTGCAATCATGCTTCCTGATTGAGGTGTTTATTCTTAATCAGGATCTCAGAAAGGCCAGCGTCTTCAACAGCCCATCGTCACACCTCACAGCAATCACAGCATTTGTCATTTCTTGACTATTACTACAAACAGCCTTAATTGGCTGCTGTATCTTCCTGGACCACACTGCTGCTACTGCTGCTGTTGAAAAAGCCACTCAGGATTAATAGCACTTTTTCATAATGCACACTGAAATTAGCTCTGTAAATGAATTTCAAGATTATGATTATGTGGGATGTTTTTGGTTTTGTTTTTTTCTTCTAAATTTTGATTTTTTCAAAGGTCATGCTTTGGTTCACTCTGTGTTTTGTGTTCTCCCTGACCTGGCTGACCTCATGTTTTGGCTGAGCTCTGTTTTAAACTGCCCACCTGCATGCCATCCGGGCAGCAGTGTATGTCCAAGCAGCTATTGCCTTTCCTAAAGCCAGAAGCTCAGGTTGCTCATCATGTCACAGCCATGGATCCAACTGCCAGCTCCTCAGGCCCCCAGTGACATCTGCTCTTTGCATTGGCTGCCAGATAAATGAGGTGTTTGCTTTTCTTTGGCAGATCAGTACCTTTTGGAAGGTCACTGAGGGTGGCTTCGCTGGGGAAAGTGAGCTCTGTTGATATTAAAGGACCAGTAGTTACGAATGTGTTAGCCCATTAAGCACAAATCATATGTGCTATAGGTTACTGCCAGCCATTTCCCAAAGGTGTCTAAGTATTTAGATGAAATTCTTTCCCTTACCTCTATCACAGCAAGTGAATATTTCTTGACATCAGTAATCCATCAGCGTGAGCATTAAGACCACTTAACCTTTTTGTGTCAAACCTCTGTTGGGCCATTTGTGGAAGTTTCAACCTGAAGGTTTTGCAGCTATTGGAAACTGCAAGAATTACAGCATGATCCTCAATCCTCACAAGTTTTTCAAATGATTTATCCCCCACCTTCCCCTCACATGTTTAGCCCCTCCCACATGTGGCTTAATATTGCTAAGTGAAAATTTCCATCAGAGTTTCTGTTGCAGAATTACATGAAAGGAAGTGAAAAGCTTCCTAGATGACTGACCATGAAGTATTCACATTTCTCAGCAGGCCTCAAGCATCGACTTCAGTAGCAGTTTGCTCATTCTGTGCCAGTTAGAAAATGCTTTTTTATTATATTATACCCACAAATATGAGCAGACTAGCATTTTTGTGAGCATGTCAACATTACCCTCTAAAAACGCCACAGTCGTTCATGGAACAAATCCTGTGAACTTGTTCAGGCAGACGACTTGAAGAACATCATACACAGGTAGCATGTCTCAGCCTCCTCACGTATACAAAACATACCTTTGAAACATTAAGCTGCAAATTTCCTGTCGCTTCCTTTGACATGCCAGTGTTGCTGCTGCCATCCGTTGTTGCCTGCTCTTTCAGCCCCTCCACCACCTGAGCATCCACTCAAGCTCCTTTCGGATAATTACTCATCATTCCCCAATTTCATATGTAACATATTTTCAGTGATAAGCTTGGCGGCTAGATGCCAAACTCTAATTATTTTCTTCTGCTACAATCATTTCAAATGTGAGATGTCTGACTAAACTATGCTTTTTGCTTTCTTTTGCTCCTATACTGCAGCTAGCTGGCATCCAGCAATGGGCTCTGGTTTCAAAACTCAAATTCAAAGCTCACAGCAAATTGAAAAGGAAAAGAAATATAAGATACAAAAACCACAAGCATGTTTGCGGTTAGGGGATTTATTTTCTGCTCACAGGTCAGACCGCATGAAGCCCAGTGTATCCAGCTCACACCTTTGTCTCGAGGAATACACTAAATCTGTTTTGTTTTTTTGTGTCAGCATCTTCTGTCTGCACATCTTTCTCAGCAGGCAGATCTTTTATATTCTTTTACTTTTCTCTGTTGCACCAACCCTCCACTCATCCATTTATAGACAGCTCTGCATTTCCCCTCCCTCTTCTAATTCTTTCAAGTAAATCCTCCCATGATCATTTACTTGACATAGCTCCTACCCAGACCCCCCATCACTCCAGCCAGCCTCTGCATGGAAATGTGCTTTGAATTAGCGCCAAGTGTTTGTGTTTCCTTTTTCAGTAAACATTGTTTGATGAGATAAATTAGCTTTGCCATGCCTCCTTCTTCAGAGCAAAAGCACACCACAGGAACAACAGCGCAGCTGAAGAGTTTAAACGTCATGCACACTGCATGAAGCTTTATATGCCTTCATAGAGATCACAGAGACCTTTGATTAGCTTTGAATTTTCTTTTTATGCCTGATTTAGGACTGCTCTTTCTTCAGTGCTTTTTGTGTCTACTCTTTCCTCAGGTAACATTTAAATCTTTTTTGGTTGGGCTCTAACCTCAGTTTGCAGCCAGCTTCCACTGTGACTCATTTTGCTGGAGTGCCTGCTTTTATGTTCACTGTCATTAATTATACAATATCTACGTAAGTAATGAGCATAATGAGCTCACAGCCTCAGCGTGGGAACGTCTTGTTCTCTTTCTTGTTCCACATGGGAGTTATGTATCAAGAAAGAAAACAAAATGTTACAAAGACACGTGTCTTATTTATCTCTTATATGCTGCAAATGTATGAAATTAAACAATAAAATGATGTGGTAAAAATAGTTTCAGGAAAATATCTATTTTCATGAAGTTCATGAGTCACTCTTCCCAAAATCTATTTTTATTCTTTGAGGCCATATCACTGTCAAAGCAGCCACCTGTATTATCATCTGAATATATATCGCATCTTTCCACTAGCTTTCAGTCTTTTTCCACTGTCTTCAGGCAAGAAGCATTTTCCTTACCTCACAGTATGGCACATCCCACTTCCTTGACTTCTTCTGTTGTCAGGCAATAGAGATTAATCTTGTAGCTGTCAGAATGAATCAGGGGAAAATATATGTCTGAGGTAGAAAATGTCCGGTCCACATCTGGACAATCTTTTTCATATAAATATTATATTTAAACGATAAAAAGATGTCACTTGGCCAGTTTTACTTAGGGAGTTAGAGAAAAATCACATGAAATAATGGTCAAAACTCTCCAGAGTCCAGGATATCACTACAAATTCTCTTAGCATGCTTAGTATAGTATACTTAAAGGACTAGTGTGGGGTTTTGGAACATACGCCTGTGGTGGTTGCTCTCAGGATAGATGAGAATGCTGATTCCACTAGGCTACAAATACAGCCAATCAATTAACATAGGTTAGCATAAATACTGCAAGAAAGGTGAAACTGCTAGCTTGGTCTCACGTTGATAGCTGTCTCAGTCACTTGCCTCAAATCTGTGGTACGTTTACCTTAACCATTATTTCACCTGTCATTGCTACAGGCTGCTAAATTTCATTCATGATTTCAAGTCCTGTCCAAACAAATAAAAGATAAATGATCATACAGTAACCTGTGGTTTAAAAACTGCATATCCAGCTGTTGCAACCAAAGCTACTTAACTACGGCTGGCCAATAGACTACAAATGGACTACAAATGGAAAAGTAGAATGCTTCTGGGGCTCCTACGAATTCTATATAATTATATGCAGAATGTGTTTATGTCAAGGTTTCGGTAAATATAAAATATAATTCAACCTATATAGCGTTACTTAGGCAACTGTAACCTGGAATGTCCACTTGTAATGAGCAGTCAACAACAAAGTGATGGGCAATGAGCAAATGGCATGTGTGTGGACACCCCTTAAGTATTAGATTCTTTTATCTTTGGACAGAGGAAGAATACCTGTTCAACCCTGTCCCCTGACAAATAAAGGTTAGGGGAAAAAAAACCTCAAAAAGGAGTTTCCCTAAAACATGTATTCAACAACAATGGGTCATATGGTGTAATTTGTGTATAATTTACCTTTCCACTGCTCTTATTTCATGAATACAAAATCCACCTGCTGTCTGGAGTTACTCGTTTTGAGAGAAATGCATCCACCTATGAAACAGGATTTCCATTATGACATGACTCTGATGGGATTAGTGCTGTTCAAATGTGCAAAATGCTGAATTTATCAAGAGGCAAACAACTGGGAATTATGTGAAATTAGGAATGAAATGCCAACTCCTATATAAGCCTGTGTTAAATAAAGACTTGAATCTCTCTTTGTCAACGAGGGTAAATAAAGATCCAGCAACTATTTGAACATTTACAGTACAAGAAAGCCAAAAAAAAGTATATTTCTCATAATGTCAGAGCCTTGCTTTCATTTATTGCACATTCCTATTGGCACTGCACTTTCTTCTCTTCCTTCCACCTATGCCTCTCAACATTCTAACACTTTGACTTTCTCTCTGTCAGCTATTAAGATATGAAGTGACACTTTCTATTCAAGTAATTGTGTGTGAAGGAGATGGTGCTGAACTTGAACTGCTATCAGGACCATTTTACCGACAAACAGAAAAATGTAGTACGTTTGTTTGTTTGTAATTTTACCTTTCCATTTGAGTTAATCTTTTTGCCACTTTTCATACACTTGCCATCATTCACCATGCGGTGAGTCAAAAACATCAGCGTGGAAGTGAAAGAGAATAAGGAACAAAAAAGGACAGAAAATGTAGAAATGGTTATTTTCAACCAGATTCAGGTTTTAAGACGGTTCACCCCACAATCAAATATACAATTTTTTCCTCTAGTGCCAGATTTACATCTAGATTGTTTTAGTATAAATTTCCCAGCATTTGAAATGGTTGAACTCCTTTTGATATGCAGTCGCTCTAACTGATAGGTGACTTGTGGTGGTTTAACCACCAAATAAATAAAATACATTTTAAAAAAAAAGCAACAGTGTCAATCTACCAAAAATTGTGCTCTTGGTTCCTCAAAAAAACACTCAACTATTGTTGTGTTAGATTCATGTGTGGACTATTTTCTCAGTGTCCAAACTACACCCACTGCAGAAAAAAGTGTGATAAGAAGCTCTCACGCTAGTGGAAGAGTGACAAAATATAAACATGAATGGTGAACCGTCCCAGGTGAGCTGTCATGTTATCTAGTTGCATGCCTCTTTTTGCACCAAACTTCTGCACGAAACTCGTGCTTTCTGAAAAGAGACATTATTTCTGAAATTTTTATGTTTTTATGGTACTTCAAACAACTAAAGGCAAGTAAATTGGGTTCTAGCTGATAACTCCCAAACTGGGTGATTCACATCAATACAGACAAATGGAAAAATATGTTAATTTCATTTTGCTTTAATAAAAAAAAAAGTTATAGAATAATTATAGAATAACTAAAGACACGAAAAAGCTGTTGAAGTGAAATGTGTCCCTGAGCTGCTAGTGCTGTAAGGAAGACAGGTAATGGGGGGATGAGAGGAATTCACTGCTTGAACAGTTGACTGCATCGAGAGGACAGCATCCATCAGGGTTTCATGGGCGACGGCAGGTTACCAGTCATGAGCCCAGAGAGAGTAAAAGAGCTGGCCCCACTGATAAACACACATTCACAAAGCTTACCCCAATATTTACCCATCATTGCTTGTGAAATATGAAATGCGGGTTGTTTATCCTGAAGGTAATAACCAACCATGTCTGTAATTTGCCTCACTTGGTGTAGAGGGAACTATTATTTGATGCATGACTCCACCTCAGAATTGCAGATCATGTCTGTAAAGTCCCACTACAGTGGTAATGCAGGAGGACAGCTGAGAGCCTGTGGCTGTGTGTGGTCGTGATGAGATGTGTAATTATCCAAAGCAGCCTGACAAAGTGCTGCAGGTGCATGAGAGATGAAAGGAAATGAGCCAGGAGAGAGGTCAGGCAAAGAGGAGAGGAGAGTAGAAGTTATTGTAGCCTGCAAAATTCAAGGTTGATCCAGTTTTGTGAAGCCACGCAGTGATATAGTGTTGTTTAATCTCTATGCCAGTGCCAGATCCATATGTGAATTCTTTACTTCCTTACCACTTACTGGATTCAAGGCATTTCTCATTTAGTCTGGATATGCGGTGTTCTGATAACTGCTGCGATATTGAGAATAAATAGCAAGGCTGCAGTTTGAATCAGCCACTTTGTCTGCACTGCCAAGAGTCCAGGTGGAAGAGGTGGAGGTTAACATCACCGATCAGGGTAATTAATTGCTCCAATTTAGTCATTAAGTGTTGAGTTGGAACCGATAGCTGACACCTGCAGGGTCTCTGAGAGAGTCACAAAGAGAAATGATAGGGGCATGTGAAACAGGGGGACGAATGGCACAGAGAAACGGAATGACTGTATCGTTTTAAGAAGCACATGAACATGTAAATTACACATTCTCACAAATTAAGCGCTATAACTGCAAGAAAACACTGTTGATTTCTCATGCAGCTCATTTTGGCTGCAGCTTAAAATGTGGTGGGAGTTCATAGATGGTTACTGTATGTGTGTGTGTGCGCCTGTGTCTGTGTGGCCACTGAGGTAAATTCTGACAGGCCCCTGGAGAGACACCTTTACTGGGTTCTGCCAAGATACTCATCAGTGATCTCACAGAGAGGGAGGAACAGAGCAGAAAATTGGAAGGCAAGAGATAAAAAAAAATGTTAAAAGTTAGAAGAAAGCTATGTGTACAAAAGAAAATCTAAGCAAAAAAAGCAAATCTCAAAAACATAAAAATATATATATATAAATTTTAAAAAAGAGTAGCTGTTAATCTGCAGGAAAAAAAATCACATTAGCACAAAAAAAATATCATTTTAGGTTTTTGAATAAGCGCAATTATAAAATGAGACTTAATTTCCTGATTGGGATCTTCCTTTAAATTCGGCTTCTGGAGAAAAAAACTTTTTTAAATCCACTTCCGAAGTAGTTATTAATATTGCCAGTAATCGATGCCACCTCACATCTCCTAATCTTGACCAGGTCATTGCAATTAAACTCTAGAAAACAGAAAGAAATAAATCTCACAGAAACTCCAGTGAGCACTAATTAAATTATTGCATATTTCTTTGGAAGCACATCTAAATGGAGAATGGTATGGATGCTCTCATTAAATTATAAGTGAGAAAAGCAATAATTTCCCTCAAACTCAGACTATTCTTTGAGTTGCTGCATAACATATGTAGGTGAAGAAACACAGATAGAGAAAGAGCAATGGGAATTAACGAGTCCATGTTGAAATTATCCGTCCAATAAGTGGGGCGTCATCCAGACAAAAAGGTTGTCCCTCCCTGTCTGTTCTGTACAAGTGGGTTTTCATGTAACAGATGGTCCAAGAAAGATAAAGAGGAAAAAAGGTTGGTGCTAACTTTATACCTCTGCTTCTAAATCATTTCCAACTAGTCTACTCTCTGAGTTTTCTTGACCTTTCTTCGTCTCCCTCTCATTCCTTCCTCGCTTTCAAAAGGCTCCTTCACCTGCTTTCATTGTCTTCAGCAGTGTCTGCTCTGATGCTCTGTAAACCCAGTGTTTCTTCTTGTGTTTCAGTGCTGAGTAATTACAGCACAGGCTGGGGGAGGTTACGTTTGCCACACCAGCACTCTTTTTCTCTGATATTCAAATGAGCTTTTGCGTCCCCATTTGTCATCTGTTCGATGATGCGTGCACGCGCGCCTGTGCGCGCATAAGTTTGTGTATGTTGCGTCTCATCTCTTATTTAGTATATCCCACGGGAACGTCGGTGGGGTGAGAAATTAGAAACAAGGCTGATTAATTCCTGGCAAAAAGGAATTAAAGGGTTCTTCCCTGCCATCCTCTTTGTCGAGGCACTAGGATTTACCTGTGGTGTGATTGAAGGTGGCTGCTCTGTGCCGCCGCTGTCATTAATAATCACCAGCCTTCAGAAAGATTCATGCTGCCATGTGCTAGTTGGTTCAAAACACTTAGCCATTACACATGACACTGAGGGCTTGATAAATGACAGGCTAATAGCTCTCCATTCCAGCACCAAAGCTGTAGAACAACAATAAGAACCATTAAGCTTTTATCAAAAAAGATTACAAGAACAGGTTACAATTCAACAAAAGTGGCAGCTTGTCAGAAAGGTGAATAAAAAAAATGAGTGACTGTAATGGACAATTAGTACAGCTTGGTTTATTTTCTATTTGTTTGGCTGGTATTGTAATAAATAAAAAAAACAACCTGTATTTCTCTTTTGGGGCCTGTGTGTGTGGAATGAAGGCTACTGGGAAAACAGAGGCGCTGTTGACTCATCTTTGTGATGGATTGACTTTGGTTCTGTCATGCTCTCATTTATTTGTTTTATAGAGTAAAACCTTAAAAGTCCCCCTACTTCGCTTCTTCTTCTCGTGTATGGGCCAAAATATAAATAGATGTGATCAAATTTACAGGCTGCTAACAGTGTACTCCACTGTAGAGCAGGTTAATTTGCTTCCAATGAAGATTCAGGCTGGGGCACCTTTTACTTTTTTTTCTGAAGGTAGATTCAGCAGAGATGAATAAGCACTTCATGGCTGGCTCTAATTTTCCCTGGTCAAGTGTTAGGCTGCAGGTACTAATCAGTTTCATTACACTAACTCAGGCGATAAAGCCTCTTGGGAGATTTGAAAAAGAGTGTTTAGTGGTGCAGCACAGCCTTTTACCTAGTCTTTTTTATTTTGCATGTTGCATGCAAAATAATTTTTTAAAATTTTATTTAGAGTAAAGGCCTCAAGGACATAATTTAAACGACTATCTGTTGTGTATAAGAAATGCGAAGGCAATCTCATAGACTGGAGGACGTAAAGAATTTTCATGTTTAATCTTTGCAGGTTGTACAGGAAGCTTTTGGGATCCAAGGCCTGTCAATTACTGATAGAAACACGATAGAGACGAGCTGATCAAAGGCTGTGCTGATGTAGTCTGGCCTCTTTGTTCCTCTCTCAAGGGACAGGGGTAAGGGGTTGTATCAATGCTCTGCTGCAACTGGTTCACACTCAGAAGGCATCTCTCCAGATCAGAAAACAAACAAAAATTCAGTGCGCATGGCTGAAGACCAAAATGCATGAACAATCATGAGTGCACAGTTTCTGTACACATTCACTCACCCGAGCATGAGAATGGCCGGCGACAGTTTGTCACATCCTGAACTACGTGCAGGTGCACGATAAGCTTCAAACTGTGTAAGAATGATATCATATGTTTTCCTGTTGCCCTCCCAGAGCGACCTGCCTGGCCAGAAAGATGGTTGCCGTGTTTGAGATTAATTCTGGGTTTTGCTGCTAATTATTTTATGCCTTCGTTTGAACTGTCTGATGAAATCCAATTATCAGGCAGTCTGTGTAGCTTACAAGATTGGGGTGGCGACGAGGGGAGGGGAGAAATCCGAGGGCTGAGCGAGAAACAGAGACAGGGGAAACCCTGTCTGGTTGGGAGATATGAAGAATCTCACAGAGAAAGCCTTTATATAAGCTGCTTTTAAACACTTGTTTACTTTGAAATGGTGACCATGTTTCTTTTTGCTGTACAAATCACCAGATAAAGAAAAGGCCTTAAGCAATAGTTTGACTCCCTGGAGCTGGTTAGCTTGGATTAGCCTAGCCTCTGTAATTGGGGTGAAACAGCCAGCATGGGCTGTCTAACAGCATCAAATAACCATCTATTAACACCTCTAAAAGTTACTAATCAACACATTGTATCTAATTTTTTTTACACAAAGACTGAAGAATAACACGCAGACCCACAGATTTAAGTGACAAGCTAATGAAATGAAAGCTTTAGAAGTCTTGGTAGATTAAATTTAAAACTATTTCTCTGAGAAAAAGGTATTCAAGACAAAAGATGGTGTCAAATGGATAGGAAGTCTCTGAATACCTTCATCGCTGAGAAGGAACTTCAGTGACACCAAGGTGCAATTTAAAGGATATCAACTTTTCAGCAGGGAGTAAAGCATGTCGCTTGTGTTAAATCTGATCCCTCTGTTAGCAGGTTAAGTGATCTTAACAGCACTGCAAAAACATCTGAAAATTAACAGTGAAGTACACCTCAAATTACACCACGCACCTCTGTGAAATGCCAATTTGTGTTGGCTACCTCCTTCAGATTTATGGAGCGCTTAGATGGCATCTGTGTTCTGTGGCATGATCAGTGTCTCACTCTCTCACATCCACTCACATGTTCTGAAATTAGCTGTCATGCCTGAACATGAGGGCTGCTGGTAGCCCCAGCAGGGAGCCACTTTATCCCCAGACAGCCAGGAACAGGGCTAGAGCAGGCACCAGATAAATAAGTAAATAAACCTTGGCTTTAGGCAGGTCTCATCAATTCTGATTTTCTCAAATGAGTGTGCCTAAGAATCGATATACCTAGGGGGGCCTGGTCCATCTCAAACTGAGGAGCTGTGTTTAGGCTGAGACCGCACTGTGGCATTTTGCACTAAAACCTGAAATAAGCCAGACACCACCATGAAACACCTCCCATTTTCTCTTGTGCTCTATCACTGTTTCCCATCCTCAGTCTCTCCTGTTATCTACTTTTACCCCAACTTTCCATTCTTCTCTTCATCTCCCATGGCTTCACTCCCGCCACTGCTTCACACTTTCCTCACCCTGCTTATTTACACTTTAGCAGCACCACTCTTAAAGAAAGCCTGGAAACACCTGCACACTTTTATAACTTGTTAACACTTCTACATGTGATTATTTAATTCATTTAAGTGCAGTGAAGCTACTGCCACTACTATGTGCCCACTTTCTTTTCACTTTGTATCCCCCCCACACACACACACCCACACCCACACACACCATTTCCTTTCTTAGTGCTTTGAGTATTTGATTTTTTTTCCTCCCCCTTTCTATTCTCACTCTTCGATTCTTTCGCCTCACACAGTTATCACAGCTCAGTGTCTTTCTCCTTCATGCTGTTTCTTTTTTTACACCCTCTGTCTACGCTGTCAAAATCAGGTTCCCTTCATGGCCCGAGTATGCTCCAATTCCAATTCCTGCTCAATTTATTCACTGTACTTTTCATCTTGTCTCAGTCTCTCACCAGTTTTTTAAAACCTCCATTTTTTTCAGTTTCTTTCCATGTCATTTTCCTATATATCTGCTATCTGGTATACTTTGTCAGAGCTGATTCATTGTCAGAATCTTATCACCAATCTCATTGTCACTCTTCTGTATTTTTAGTTGCCCATAAGACTTTGTACTTGCTAAATCAACCCTGCTTCTTTTACTCTTACTTCAATTTTAGACTGAGATTATCTCCACTCCATTTCCAGTCCTGAAAATATTCAGTCACATCTCATTGTGCTTATTAATCACACTCATTTATTATTTGTCTAAAAAGGGTAGGAATTTTCTTGCAGAAGTTATAGATTTTTTAGAACAGAATTGTAGAATTATGTTGTGTGTGATGTGATTTTTATCAACTCTTAAATTTGAATTTATGAACAACCCGCTTTATTGCATTTTATTTTAAAAAGCACACCGAAACGCTTAAATTAGATAATAACCGATATTCTGTTTTATTCAGCAGTCACAGACACTACTCATTAATGATTAACAAATGCTGGGCTATTCTTGAACACACAATTTTTTTAAAAAATGTTTTTGCAGTTCATTATCAGCACTTCCTTCTTTTTGCCTGAATGTAGTGTTTTAATTGTTTTAGTTTGTTGTCAGTGGTTCAAACTAAAGTCCTGCCATGGTATTTTCTGTTTCCTATTCACATTCTGCTCACTTTCACAGTCCCTGACTTCCCTCTAGTGATACCGCAGCCACAGCCACATGCTAACACATCATTAATGTGGAAGCACCTCAATGTGAGTGAAGACACAAAGGTCACAAAAATAAACAACAACAAACCTAATCAGACACTTAAATCCCCCTCATATAGTTCAAGATGGACATTTTTAAAAGCTAACAAAAGAAAAGTGGCTAAAGCTAATGCTATACAGGGCTCAGAGACAGCTGCAAGCCAGCAGCCTCTGCATAAGCAAAGGATCAAAGCAGCTACCAGGAAAATTGTGGAGTTGGGTGAAAAAGAGAAAAAGGGTTGATGTCCTGTTATCTGGTGAGTTTATAAACATATTGGGAAATGATACAAACATCTGACATTTGTTTTGTTATTTAAATCTATTATGCCTGCTTTTGTTTGTTAAGGTACAATATATCAGGTAAATTTCTGTACACCCAGCCCAATTCATCAGTTAATTGTTTTTGCTACCAGAAAGAGGTTCAGTTCTTTCAGTGAGAGAAACTGTAACTCAGTGCACCTTGGGGAAAATTGTAAAGTTGAATAATTTTTTTTATTATGAAAACAATATCATGCATTTAAAAAGTGTATTTTTGTTTGTATGTTCTGTCACATATAGTTCTGAATCAGTAAAAAAAAAAATCGGTAGATCACACTTGAGAGACAAACTGAAAATCGGAATGAGCCAAGAAAATTGCAATTGGTGCATCTCTCTCGAAGCATGTGGATGATGCTGTTTCCTCATGGAAGATACTTTAACAGCTTTACTTTGAATTAATTAGGTATGCTGTTCTTGCTAATATATATCCACTACGGTTAGCCAAAGTCCATCTATAGGCAAGTCTTGCCATTAGGTAGCAATCTTAGGGGGAAAAAAACCCAACAACAAAACACTTAAGCAATCTGTTGACTTTATTCCAAAAGTATGGTTTTAAAAAGCTTTCCACACTGGATGTCATACTTCTATCATCATCTTTGCAGCTGCTGTCATCCCATAGATTCTAAATTCTTTTAGTGATGTGTGTGTCTCTCGCTCTTATTATTTCTGTGGTTTCACTGTCAGTCAGCCAGAAACTGTCACACCAAAGGTCACAGTCCAGTCCAGTTCCCACTAAGGGGGTTGCAGCGTTAGATGAGGCACACACACAGACGTCCAACCCCTGCGAACATGATACAAACACACCATCTGTCTGTCTGCATCCTGGTGACTTCGTGGTTAAGTCTGTGTATGCATGTGTCAGACGAATGTCTGTGTCTGGCAGTTACTGATGCTGCGATTATGATGAGATGTAGACTGATTTAATTGCCCATCAAAGCAGCACATTACCCCTGCCACTGGACTTGCGTGTGCTTCAGTGTGTGTGCGTATGAGGCCACCTATGCATATCCTTCTCAGTATGTTAACTGTGATATGACTGAATAAAGAATATAATATAGAGTTGTTTCCCTGATTTTGGTCATTCTGACCACGTCTGTCAACCGCCCCTCCCTTCCTCCTCATCTCCAAGGCAGCTTCTGAGCTTCCTTCTGAAACTACAAGGGACGATTAGATAAGTCCCTAAACGGCAAGCAACTTCATCCCTCTGTTAATTAGTTTGGTCTCTCTGTGTGGCTGAATTGCATGATGAGGGAGTTGGAGGAATGAAGAAAGGAGAAGGAGCCTGTATTAGACAAGAGGAAGGAAGGAGTATTCACTCTAGCTCATGCATGATGCACATCAGAAACAACTGTGATGGCAGCACTGCATAATAGTTAATTGTAGAGGATAGCAACATGACTCCAGCGTGTTTTGCTTTAAAGTCCTCATTTTTAATAATTATTAAGGATTTTCTTTATCATTTAAATCGGTATCCTAGGATTAATATCACAAAATTTATATGAATATTGAGCAAATGAGAAATCCCATGTAAAATTATTTAATTTACATAACATGCTAAATAATAAACATAATAGGGTAATAAACCAGTCACCCTTATCTGTATCCCAACATGCCTTTGCTGTTGTGGTTAAAAAGCAAAGCGTAAGCCAACATGCCACTGTATGATCACTCTGATCTATAGTCTGCCACTCTATTTATTCTAATGGGGGAATGTGGTGGGTGGTTGATAGTGCTGGTTTACCAACCAGCTCCTAGGCCTTTGACCCAGCATGATTTAGTACGGCTGCTCCACTGACACTGATTAACTGAGGAGTCTTTACAACCTGCAGTCAACATCCTGGATTTACTGTATTCCATTCATCCCTGGATCCTGAAAACAGACAAAAACAGAGACAAATTGAGAGTGAGAGAAAGAGAGAGAGGAAACACAAAGGCATACGAGCTGGAGTTGGACGACAGAGAAGAAACAATGTAGAAAAGAGAGAATAAGAGACCAAAAGAGGTAAAGAGACGGAAAAAACTTGGCAGCTTTCCCGGAAATGTATGTCCTGCTCCAAGACCTGCTGTAATAAACTGATAACATCCTTTCAGCACCACCATGTACAGCTGTATACAAAATAGCCTGTGTTTAGTGATGGGTGGGAGGTTGTATTGAAAGGATGATATATATATATATAAATATATATATATATATATATATATATATATATATATATATATATATATATATATATATATATATATATATATATATATATATATATATATATATACTTGCATGATTTAAATCTTCAAAATTAATATTTTTCCATTCTGATATACTGTACATCCTTGATTTCAGTTTTCCAAAGGGATAAGCTTCAGTCACAAACATCAGTTGTTTCTCTGACCAGCTTTCTTTATTTTATGTCATTTAACATTCACATGACCATAAACCTAGATTAAGAGTTTTGTCTACACAAACCCCAAAGGTAGTTGCAACTTTACCATCTTGTGTACAAGATGTTGAAACGATTTCTTTCCTATAACCCACCTCAAGCCACATTTACTATTCTAGGCGAAGACAAGCAGGCAGCCAAGGGGACCTTGATGTCACCAGAACAAGTTTAACATTTGCCACCGTATAAAGTGGCTTTGTAGCCCAGCCAATGAGAAGCCTCAGACATTTGAAAATTGCCTGGCCACCCTTCCTGCACATAAAAAGCTTTCTGTCACCTCATTTTTCAGGAGAATCTCTCACTCTATTCCTCCCTCTCTCTGTTCTTTACCTTTCTCTTTCTATCGTTCATCTCTTGCCCTTTTTTATTCACATGTAGGATGAGCTCGCCTTTTCTGGCCGCAGAGAGCACGGTAATAATATTTTAGAGAAAGTAATGGGAGATATTCCACTTCCAGCCGACTCCTTAACAGGAGCTCAGACTGCGTTGGCTTGTGTGTGGGTGCATCGTATGAATAAGGGAGACCAGGGTGGCTTTCTGCTGTAAGTAATGACTTTCTGTATAGTTCTGGGCAGCCCTGAAGCCTGTTCCCACTCAGCACCATCAGGGTGCTCAGCAGTGTCAGCCCTGCTTTCTATAGCATAGAACCTCTTTCTCTCTATTTTTCTTTATCTCTCCTTTGCCTCTCAGACCATCATGTTTATTGAAAATTTGAAGAATTGTAGCAGAAAAGCATCTAAATGCCAACATTCAGACAGACAAAAACACTTGATAAAAACACCTGTCTGGCTTTGAATATGTGTGTGCATGCAGTTTGTGCAGTAAAACACTGTAATTGACAGCACTTTTCAGCTCTGTGGCACACAATGCTGGAAGAAGCACAGTCTCATCCTTGCTTTTTATTCCTTCTTCCTTCATGCCTTTTATCCCTCTGTCCCTCTTGTCCCAACTCCTGATTAACTGCACCTTTTCATATGAGTATGAGGAGCTCCTCATTCATGTACTACAGAGCCTATTAAAAAATAATCTGCATTTGTGTGGGACCTTTCAATATAACAATTACAAAGTTCTTTGTAAAATAAAATGACTCACTTGCCATATCAAAAGAAAAGTAAATGATAAGAAAAACAATAAATTCCCAAGCAGGAAACTCTGTTAATAAAAGTACAAATTATCTACAAAATCCATTCAAGTGTGTCCTGAGTTGAGACGTAAGCACAGGTGCATGCACTAATGAGTTTATATCAAGTGCATGTCTGCATCTGAGTGTGTGCACGGAAGCATCTGTTCATGTCATCCACACTTCCTTCTCACTCTTAGCACACAGGTATATCTGCATTCCCATAGGTATTTTGTACATTACATATTCAGTGTTCATATGACACATTCCAGACTTCATTTTAAGGCAAATCAGTTCTCCTCCCTCATAAACTGCATCTTCTTCAGACTCTGAGGTTGTAAGGAAAGGTATTATTGCCTGAATTTGTGCTGTGTGTGTGTGTGTGTATGTGATGTAATAAAATTGTCTCTGGGTTAAGCTGTGTGTCTAAGCCCATATGGTGGTTTCTGAATCTGATGGCAACTTTTGCATTTTGGTGGGAGCATTGCCATATTTCTTCACCCTGGTCTACAAGCTCCTGTTCCCTTCCAAACATATACACAGAGCGCAGACACTGCAAAGCATCAGGGGAAATTTATGACTGCTTAAGATTCAAGTTCCTCTCATCCACTCAGGCTTGGCATTTGAGTTGGACTGAAATAGGCCTTGGCATTCTCTGTACCTTTTTTTTGCTTCTCTATGGTTTTTCACACTTTGTTTGCCTTACTTCCTCTTGATTTTGTTTCAGCTACCTGCCCCTTTTTCTGCCTCTCTCAATTTGGATGGTAATTGAGGAGTTATCAATGAATCGTCTGAATTGTCAGCTGCACAACTTGTTCTGCTCCAGCACACAGCATGTTCCTTTCTTCTTTTTTCTGAACAGCCGTAGGGTCCTGCTGTTTTACCTCATACAGGTTTTATAATCTGGAATACAGCCACCCACTCAGCCATTGTTTTTATTTAGGTGTTTCATGCCGTAGCTCGCCAGCAACAAAAGAAACCCACCCAAGGATAACACATGCTTTAAGACAGGTGCAAGCTCAGAACAGTACCCTTTTGTGCACAAAATGTGAAGCGGTAAAACCATTTATGTATGACACAGTGTGACAGGTTGCTTGCTAAAACCTTGGTAATATCCTCCCTGAAGGAAAACAGCCCTTTGTCACTCGAAGGGTAGCCTCATTTTTCACTCTAAGGGACTTATGCACAGACACTGATGGGACTAACTCCCCCTGTGAAACCAGCATTAATGTGTGTATGAGTGTGTGTGCATGTGTGCTGCAGAAACAACAGCAGTGTGTGGCGATGGAGTGACAGGCAGCCTGAGTGATTAATGTGCCTCCTTAATAATGCAGCATGGTGAGGAAAGAGTGTTGTGACAATTTGAGAAAAGCAAATAAATGAAACGAGATCAAACTTGTGAGAAAAACACACAAAAAGACTTATTTCAGCCATGGGTACAGACATAGATTGGCAGCTAATCTTATCCAAATATAGATAGACAGAAAAAGGTAGAAGGTAAGATTAAGATGGAACGACAGATGGACTGAGCGAGTCATCATCCATGAAAGGCTGAGGTTGGACCAAGGTCTTTGGAACTGAAAGCAAAATGCGACAGCTTGGCTCTGTATTTTTCTTTCAGGATGTCTCTGTGTTTTTGTCCATCTGTCTGTGACCATCTAGCTGTCTGTCTTATCTACAGTATCCGTGACAGGCTTGGTAGGGAACAGGGCACATCTCTGACATGTTGAGATCTGGCTGAATCTTTCCGGCTGATATTACCACACAGCAGGAGAGCTCATACTGACTTTCAGTTGCTATTAGTCAGCTTTGGTTGGAAGACTTTATAATAGCATTAATAAATCAAGAAATCTCTGTATGTCTGTTTTTCTGTCTTACTCTTCTTCACATATATTGACAACTATTCGCCCAATCCACTTCAGACTTGGCAAGTGTACTGCTGGGGACCTAAATGAGCTTGACGTTGTCCAGATGAGGGGTGGTCTCGCTTTGGGGGTCTTCTCCTTTCTGCTGGGTGGCTAAGATAGTATTTTTAGTATTCTTATTCTAGATTTCTGACTTCCTGTGTGTGATGATGCTACACATTCAAGTCACATAGTTCATCAATAAACGTTCACTGGACTTATTTATTCTAATTTTTGCCAGAAAAACAACAAAAAAATCTTGATTATTAAAAATAACTGAACTCTTTTAGTCTTTTAGTTCCTCATCTCTCTGTCTCTTAACATTTCCTGTGGAGGAATTTCGATCCACTCTTCTTTGCTGAATTGTTTTAATTCAGTCACAGTGGAGGGTTTTCAAACCTGAACAGCCAAAGCATCTCAGTCGAGTTTAAGTCTGGATTTAAGCCAGGCCACTCACGTGTACGTAAGTCCCGGAAATTATGCAGAACTTAAATTTACTCACAGGGTACATCCCTGTGAAATAGGTGTAATTACACGTAATTACAGGTTACTTACGTGTATTAGTCACAGGCCATATTATAAAGTGTTACTTTATGAAATACTGTGTTAGTTTTATGCCAGATGCAGCAAGACTCAAAAATTTCAACTTTTCTGCAGAACATTTTTCCAAAATTTTTTTTTTTTTTTTTTTTTGCCAAATGAGAGACAAGCCTTTGTGTTCTCCTTTGTCAGCAGTGATTTTCTCCTTGGAACTCTCCCATGGATGCAATTTTTGCCCAGTCTCTTTGTTACTATTGAATCATGAACACTGACCTTAACTGAGGCAAATGAGGCCTGCAGTCCTTTAGATGTTGTTCTGGGTTCTTTTGTGATCTCCTGGATGAGTCGTTGATGCGATGCATCAGCCACTCCTGGGAAGATTCACCACTGTTCCAGATTTTCTCCATTTGTGGATAATGGCTCTCACTGTGGTTCACTGGAGTCCCAAAGCCTTAGAAATAGCTTTGTAATCCTTTCCAGACTGATTGGTGTCAGTGACTTTGTTTCTCATCTGTTCTTGAGTTTCTTTAGATCACAAGCATATGCTACTAAAAGGATCAGAAAAGAAGCTAATCAAAAGTCTACATGAACATGAATGAACCAACAATCTTCATGTATTGTGAGGTAGAGTTAAATGGTATGTTATGTTGCAGTATTATCGTAAACAAAAAGCCAAAAGCTGAGCAGAGCCCAGTGCATCCTGATTCACTGCAGTTCTGCTGCACCTACAGTATTTAGTAAATAATTAAATAGTCCTAATTCTGACTGACATTCACCTGATATCAATATATAAACTTGGATTAAACCTCTGCAAAAATGGAGACAAGTTCATATGGATCAGAATGCACAATTTACACTGCTGAATTTAGACTCGATGTGGGAGTTTAATGTCTGGTCTGACTCAAGCGAGCTGATGTTTTCAAAGGACAGCAACAGCATGTTGTCAGGCACATACAATACACTGACGTGTGCTCTCACTTATACAACATTGTCCTAGAATTGTTGTAACAGCCAGAGTCCTATTGTGGAGATACAGGAGATAACCTTGCATCACAAAAGGAGAGAAAGAAGGGAGGGTACAGAACTCAGTAGATAGGTTAGACGTGTCAACACAAAGTATTGTTGCTCTCCTGGAAGAGGTTTAATACACAATTCACAGAAAAAGATATGCTAAGAAAAAGTGTTGCATTTTTCATTTACTATGGAAAGAGGAAAAGGCAGAAGATATGCTTTAGAGTCAGTTATCAAAGCTCGAAACCAGTGAAGGAAAATAATATCAAACTGTCATGAACATAAAGCTGCCATGCAGGAGGAAGAGAGGAAAACCAGGAAAAGACAAAGACCCATGGATTTAGGGAAGGAGGATATACAAAAAGTTGGTATGACAGAAAAGGGTGCAAGGGATAGGATGAGATGGAGATGATCTCCTATAGCGACCATCGGAAAGAAGAAGAAGCTGAAACTGTGACTGTTATTATCTGACTATGTTTTAAAAGGAATATGATTTTATTTTGGAATTAATACTTATAATTAATACTTCAGTACTTAGAGGATGTTAGAAAACATAGCACTGAGCCAAAGTAGTAATTAAGATAGACTTTGGCACATGCTGTTTTTACACACACAGTCTTCTGTGTATATTCTCGTGAAAGCTGAAATTAAATGCCTGACACAAATCCAACATTAAAAAAAGAAAATAACAACAAAAACAATCCAATCAATTCATTTTCAGTTGTATTGTGATATCTGCAAATAATTAAGGTTGCATTACAGGGTTTTAAAAATTAGTGTCAGAGAGTTTTGTAAAATATCTGCATTTATTTGCCTCAACCATTGGTTATTAAGGAGCATTTTACAACTACAAAATTAGTTTCTTGAAAAAGTGCTGTTTTCACATGTACTGCAGCTGTGAGGGTTCAGCTGCTGTGGAGCATATGTATTTGGTAGGAGGTCAGTGTTTTTGTAGTTGGCTGTACCTTTAAGATTGAGTCAGAGAGACCAGCGCTGCCATAACTGACACTGGTTAGCTATGTCCTGCATCTCTCTGTCCATCCACTGAATCCTCCATTCCCTCCCACCCAGCTCCTCTCCTGCCCTCGGGCCTTGCTCGGCCCCTCATGTCTCCAGAGATGCCATGCTCATTATTTACACTCAGGACCACAAAGCAGGGGGCTGACTTACCTCATTTGGTCTCCCTCCCATGGGTTTTGTGACAAAAAGATGTTATAGACGCATATTTGTGAATAAATAAATGCTCAGATAAAAGTGTGCACATGTGTTCAGTTCAAGATAATTATGTCAGCCTTGTTTGCATTTTCTTCCATCTCTTGTTTGCTCGCTGGCTGCTGTGAGCTCTCAGACAGCTACAACGATAAATACGAAAGGTTGCAATGAGATCTTGGCAAGAAAGAAAAAAAAAGTTTATTCCTGTGATGTCCACTGACATTTGGCAGTCATTATCAGACTGTGTTTTTCTATATGCAAGGCACATTCCTTGAATTTCAAAGTTAAAGCTAAACCAGCATCTGCGTAAGACACAAAATTCCCTTATTATGTAAAAAAAAAAAGAGCCATTGTCCAGATAAAACTACACAGAC
This sequence comes from Pterophyllum scalare, assembly GCA_024447675.2. Taxonomy (NCBI): domain Eukaryota; kingdom Metazoa; phylum Chordata; class Actinopteri; order Cichliformes; family Cichlidae; genus Pterophyllum; species Pterophyllum scalare. The sequence goes on along the minus strand of JAMQGT020006263.1, from coordinate 55,785 downwards.
ATGGTATTCCATAGACACCTCTTGTCAACCTAAAGTATCTCTCAAACACATAGTTTTCTTTGTTTAATGTGACAGCCTCAATGCTGCTTTGATTCAGCTGAAATTTCAGCAGGGTGTGTGCAACAAAGGAACTTAAGGTCCATCATGTTAGATTTGGCTTTAGTACACGTATCCGACTGTTTCTATTCTTGAAATGCATCAGTGTCTCTTCCTCTTGTACATGTTTTTGTTCAAAAAGTCTGTTTTTCCTGTTTTCTTGTATTCCCTGTTGAACCTTTGCTACATTTCAAGCAAGCTGATTTGTCTTATTAGGCATTTTATCAGCTGGAGAGGCTTCATGTTGGTGGCTTAGTGTTTAACATTATGGTTTCACTGTAAATTAACATTTCTCTCCAGAGATGTGTGGCATGGTTTTTGGGAGCATGGGTATGAGGTGAACATCTATGTCATGAAATGTACTGCGAAAGTTTCCTCCTACAGACCACATATTAGCATAGATTTAAAGACAAAAGTTGAATCTTGCCCTTTGCATTTGATTCTGAGCAATAGCTATTTTTGAAGTGTAAAGATAATCCCCTATGTCTTTATTGTAGTTGAAAGGGATTAAACGCAATGGTCACATAAAGTCAAGGTATTTATTACATAGCCTTTAAAAGCCTTTAATCACCATTGTCTGAAAGGGCTTCAGAAGACTTTATCCCACCCACGTTATGAAACAGCAAATTAAACTGAAGAATGAACTACTATACATGTATCCCAGGGCCCTCACTGAGCAACAGGGGGGAAAAATCCCCTGAAAAGGAATTACTAATGATGACTCATCCAAGCAGCCTTGTGTATTAGAAGAACTTCACAAGGGCAATGTATTGATTACAGTTTCCTTTGTGTACTCACATTCCCTCCCTCTCTCTTCATCTCTGTCTCCAGGTGCAGCAGGATGCAGGGCTTACTGCCTGTTTGTGGACTGCAGCTCCTGCTGGCCCTCCTTCTGCTTCAGACTGCGGGCTGGGGTGAGTTCTCATTAAACTGTGGGCAGTCCCCATCGCCTGGCCTAGAGTGCATGTAATATAGAACTTTCTGATAACCATCTGCACACAAAGCCATTAAACCAGTGTCTTTGAAATCTTCCCGGTCAGCTAAAGTTTCTAGAAATGACCTCTTATGAGGATCATTCTACTGTGTGCTGTTGTTCTTCCACATTTACAAAATAAACAATACAAAATTAGGAAAAACGTAATAGATCCACTCAAAACAACTAATCATGAGATTGTGATTCTCTGATACTTTAATAAATTTTCTGCCAGTCATCTACTTTATTACTGAAATGATTATAACTCTAATGCCATTGAACCTTTACATACTGTATAGCAATCATATGCAAAGTTTGCAGCAAACATCCTTCAGTAGTTTGCATGGATAGTAGATGGATAAAAAATGGATGTAGGCATTGTGATGTCATCCATTGGTTTCTGAGGTCTGGGTTTGAAGCTTCAAGATGAGTATTTCCATCATCACCACCTAGTTGTTTTTTTTTTTAGTTTTGTTTTGTTTTAAACTAAATTGCCATATGATCCACTTCCACTTATTTATTGCATAGCCCATATACATTATATAAAATTCACTGCCTTATGAAGCCTACACTTTGGGCTTAGGTCATCATAAACTCTGTGTTTTGCAGCCAGACACAATCATATTTGCCCAAGAGAGATGAGCTAATCAGACTACAATTTGCAAAAAAATAATAAAAAATAAAATAATATATATATATATATATATATATATATATATATATATATATATATATATATATATATAATCTTCAGGGAGATTAAAAAGCACATCTTTTTACATTTCTCATTAACTCTTTTCAGTCATGCTGGCATTTTCTTTGTCAGTGTTTCCATTTTCTTTTAATTCTGTAGCCGTGTTCACAATGTGAATGCTTGGCAGACCTTCACCACCAGCCCACTTAGGTTCATTTCATCTGCTTGTAATTACCCCAATGGCCCATTCAAGAGGAGCTTGAAAAGATAAGATGTAAAGCAGAAATCACATCTGAGATCTCCAAAGCTCACTTTCACCCTCTCAGTCATTTCAGGGAGGCTGAAACGATTTTGATATTTGATAAATCTCCGAGATATTTATTTCTAATACAAATTTGCAGAGCTCATTAAACTTCTCTTTGATTGGGCTCAAAAGCTGGAATTTAGGATCCTAATCCTCTCATTATGTGAAGGCAAGTTATCCAAACTTGACTTTTTTTTTTCCTTTGGATGTTTGTTTTCACTGACCTTTTGAACCTTCGATTTGGATGAGAGAAGAACTTTGCGACAGAAACTTGCAACTGGGTGTATAAAAAGAAATCATATATACAGTTAAGATGAAACTCTGAGTCTTGTTAGTCTGTACGCCTAATCTGGTTGACTGCATTCTAATCTGTCTGTTTGGTAGTGTTATCTGTCCATTACAAGGACAGAGTCTGGAATACAAGCATCCACACCCCTTTCTGCTTCTTTGCCCTCTCTACACTCTCCTTGTACGCTCCTGCTGTGTATCTGTGTGTATCTGCATGTGTTTGTGTGTATGTAGGACAGACTGCACGCCCCCTCACTGCTCTTAGTGGCCTCCCCAACCGTCTGCTCTCTGTGTTGTATTGTTTCTGCCTTCTGTGGAAGAAAAAAAAAATCTACTGTCCTGGCACCAGGGCCTTTCTGTGACTCAGGGCTCTGATTCCACAGCAGAGAAATGATGAAAATGCAGCCAACTCTTCTGTCTTTCTCTGTGTGTATTTGTTTGTGTGAAAGCCTCAGGTTACATCTGCCAGGTAGTTGCAGCCAACTTACAGAGAACTGTAGCCCACACACACACACACACACACACACACACACACACACACACACACACACACACACACACACACACACACACGCAGAGCATCTCCGAGGAGTCTGATAACACACTCGTGCCAATTCAGAGGGTGTATGTCATGCGAGTAGACACTCCCTACTTCTGTTTTGGAGTTTTGGAGGAGTTTTGGGGCCATCAACATCACCTGTTCTCGCTTTCTTTTTTCTCTTTGCATTTTGTGTTTTTCCAGTTGAGTGACTCTGGAAACACTCAATGGTAAAGGGCCTATTGGGAGGGGTGGCACTAAAGCTCACCCCGTGACACTTTGCTTGACAGCCCTGAAATGGAAAGATGGTGGGGAGAGAACAGATTAGATTGTGCGCTTTTTGCACATGTGTCTGTCTGTGTATTTGCGATAGTGTGCGCTTGCCTGGACTCCTGTACAAATGCTGATGTACTTGTGTATGTATGTTTATGAATTTTAAAATGTTGGCTGTGTGCCAAACAAGATAAAGGTATCATTATGCCTCAGAAGGTTCAAAATTAGTCATGGCAGCAGCCTCAGGGAAGTTGGTGTGAAGCCTGACATGGCCTGGTTGGAGTCAGCTCAGACAGAGAGGGCAAGAGTGAGAAGGTTAATAAATGTCACCAAGGGAAGAGGAAGAGACTGCAGTCTTGTTTCAGAAAGGATTTGAGGGATGGTATAAGGTTAAATTAGGTGTGAGGGGACTGTACCTGAACACTTAGGATGATATGGTCACTGACTTTTGTCCTGGGAGTCAGACACAAATAAACTGATACAAAATAGAATCTCAAGAAACTACACTGTATAATATCTTTTGTATAGATTCTAATTGTTTCAAATTGTTGGAAACAACACCACAAATAAATAGACAAAAACATTTTGTATACATCCTACAATTTCAACAAAATTTTGTAAACAGAGAAAAGCATAAACAAGACTTACATCCGCTTATAGCAAAAAGGCATAAATGAATAGACATTTTTAAAAAGGCACAAGAAGGGAAATGAGCAGTGAGGCTCAGATGTGGATCATATGTGTGATCTGACCACACCTAGTCAAGTGGTAGCGAAGTATGACACACTTTGCAGCTGTTCAGCCTACACTGTGTGTATAGCTGTGAAAGTGCCATCTGAGCGAAATGGTCAGGGAGTTAGTAATAAGGGTCATTTACTTTAATGAGCACTTAAATCTGACATTTTTGACTTTGCTTACTGGCATTATGTTTTTTACAGTGAAGTAATCTTTCTTCATGATATCACTGCCTTTGTTTTTGGTTGGAAGGCATTGCACAGGAGAATGTGTCTGGGACTCTAAAATCTTGTGTTGTGCGTGCTTTGAAGGATGGCGCTGCTTCAGATGGTAAAAACGATTGGTTGTGTTACATGCCTTTGTGGAAACAGGCTTTTGACACAGTTTGCAGTTCATGCTGCTCTGGTAGTCCAAAATGTCTCCACATTCCCAAATTCCTCTGGCCTGTCTTTTCAACAATGTCCTTGTCTTATTAGCCTTGGGCTGTGTTCGTTGGGATGTCATTTTCGGTAATTTTTTAAAACATTTTCTGTTGTCATTTTGCCTTTTATCTCATTCACATTCCTAAAGTACTGGTGTGGATGGCTGCAGTATCCCAAACATGCTCCTGCCGGGTGCGCCTACCGGCTGTTCCTCCTACGCTCTGTGAGTGATGTGGCTTTAACTCCATTCCAACCACATGGTTGGTTCAGTGCAGTCTGAGCTTTATTGACTTACTTGACTATATTGACCATGTCTCATATTTCTATTGAGGAAAAGTTATTTTGTGATAATTATGTTTATTGTGCAGCCCTATGCATACTGTTGTACAGGTCACTGAAAATATCTCTCAGATGCCTTAAAGTTACACATATACACTGTGCACATTCCATAAAAGTCAGAAAAATGTAGGGCATGCCCTGCTTGTGCTCCTGACCCGATGCACTGCCTTGGGGTTTGGACACTGCAATTCTGTGTCTGCGTCTGGCTGTCATCATCAGCAATAATGCTCTTGCGTCAGTTTGACACAGAAATTCATGTTTTCCCTTTGTGAAAGTTCCTCCATGATTTCAGCTGATCATGTATAAGTGTTCACACTGGGAAGCAGTCTGGAAATAGCAGCAGCACTAAAAGCAGTCCAGAAATGCACATGGAGGCCACCTTGAAGTGACTGAGACAATATATGGTTTTTCTCTTTCATGATTGCATCTTGACTGAATGCATAAATCATCTTGTACCAAAAAAGTTACCTAGCTCTTGCGTCAGGTCAATCACCACTCTGTTAGCTTATCAAGGACTTAATTATAACAGATGTGCATTAGATAAATTCCCACACTGCAAATTTCACACCACAAAATAAATCCATCATAAGTCAAAATTATTCTTTCTCACTTGATGTTATTGTTGCCAACTCTGCTCTCCACTGCAGACTGGTGTGATCATTCTGATCTGACTTGTTCAACAGAGCACTGACTGTCTGGGTTTAGTGACAAGCAGATAAAATATCTGTTAAGATTAACATAAAAAGATTTGTCCAGGTAACATTTAGGAGAAGAAATAGATGGCTGACAGCCAAAGTCAATATTGCATTCATTTCAGACAGTATATCAAACTGAACATAACACTGACTATATTGTGTACCCACATTATATATTCTTGTATCACTGACACAGCATTAGGTTAGTCTATGTCTAAATATCAAAAATATTTTCCTGATTTGCCTCATCTGTTAGGTCTCATTTTCGCTAAGACTATGGAGTCACTCTGTCTTCAGTCTGTAAGTCTTTTTTCCTTCCCACAACTGGTAACATTTTCAAACATTTCTGGCAGAGACATAAAGCACCTAAAATGCAAGAGGCTGCTCATTAGCACGACATGTCAAGCAGCTGAATCAATTTCTGGAAAAGAAATATTTGTGCAGATGATACATTTTACAAATAACAAACATATGTCTGCAGATGACTGGTGTTCATTATGTAATAAAGCAAAATTTGTAATTAGTGCATTTATACATTTTCCTGTCTGTCACATTACTTTTAGTTTCCAAAGGCTACTTTTGATTAGTTTTAGTCTAGCTTTGAAATAGGATTAGGAATTCTTCAAAGAAAAGCTGGACCGAGAGAAACGAGGAGCAGGAGATAAGAAAGAAAGAAGTCGGTTAGACAGAAAAGAAAAGGTGGTGCATAAAAAGACCACAAAACACACAGATGGATGGAGAAGAAAGAAGAGAGCACAATAAAGAAAAAAGAACATTAGGGAGCTGAGGAGGACTCCTGGAAAAAAGTGGGAGTTGAAGGGATGTTTTGGGGGAAGATATCATGAGAGAGAATGTCAGCAAGAAGACATTATTTCCAAACCCTGCATGAAGTCTGCCTGGCAAATTTGGTGTGCTTAGAGAGGCAACATGAATGCACTAACACACACACACACACACACACACACACACACACAGAAAACTTGGTGTGTCTTTGGTTGGCTTAGATGTAGTACATCTGATTGTTTGTGTATCTTTACAGTATGTGTGTCTCTGCACATGAGACTGTGTACTTCCTGTAAGGGTAACACGGCTGCACTGCAGTGAAACAGATCAGTGATCAAACATGATGGAAAAATGAGGAAACCAGCCCCTTCATTTAATTTACATTATACAGTACATAGCATCAGATTTGCTCTTTGAAGAGGCCACCCACAACACACACAGTTAAAATTTGCGTGTGTGTGTGTTTGTGCGTCTGTGTGTGCGTGCGTGTGTGTGTGTGCGTGTGTGTGTCTGCTCTGATCAGAAGCTCCTTCCCGCCTTTTTTGCATTTGTGGCACCTCTGTTGCCATGGTTATCGTTTCTTGGCTTGGTCGGGGCGGCATCAGCCTCAGCTTTTATTTCTTATGCTCTTCCTAAACGATTGCGTGCCAGTGCTTAAGAGCAGCCACCGCCGTTTTCATGTTATTCTCACTATGGCCCTTATTCTCTCCATTTGTCTTTGTGCATCATCCAAGGTCTTTTTCAAAGAATGCATTTCTTCACATCCTGAAAAGAAAAGCCCAAAACAAAAAAGATATGATCTCACAAAAATGAGACTAACCCCCACTTACCACCGCTGTCCTTGAAATGTTTTATCCACACAGAAGGCAAAACTTATAGTTTCTACTTGTTCTAAAAAGTTTGACCCTGTTTTCTTTAGTTTTCCCTCTGTGTTTATAGTGTTCCAGCAAAAACTTCATCACAGTAGAATATACATGAATATATTATTGTATGTTAATTTTAGGAGGTTAGGGAAATTTCTTAGGAAAGATTTTTAAATGGAACTGTAACCTCATACAAGGGTTTTGGGAAAACAGCTGTATAGGTCAGTCAGTTTTGAGGTCCACGTCAATGTCATTTTACTTTAAAGTGGAGTGCCTGTCACTTGTCATTTTACATATAAAGTATATGGTTAAAAAATAATCTGTGATTTAATTATTATTAATTAAGCTACCCAAAATTATACACAGTAGTGTAGTTTGTATGCACTTCAACCAGCATAATTAAAATACTTGCCATGTGCATTAAGTACATTTTACCACAGGTACCTTTACTCAAGTAAAATAAACATCTGAATACAGGAGGTCACTTGAATATGCAAAACTGTCTACAAATAAGTACAACGTACAGTATAATTGGATCATAAATAAATACTTGGGTAAAAGTGCAATAGAAAATTTATTTGGAAATCAACAGATGCACATCTGAGGTAATTATTAAATTCAGGATAACCTTATAGAAATTATTCTAAACTATTCCAATTAAATTAATTGAAACCTCTTCTTGCAAACTGTTCTTGTATGTTTAACCACCTCCATCACGTCCCAGGTGGAAGCCAAGTCCGCTGCAGTGCAGTTGTATGTGTTGTATCAGCTGTCATTTCTTAACACAGTGATCAACAAATAGCGGCATGACTCTGTCAGACAGCTCGTCTGTCATGATTTATGACCTACACACATTTCTGCACAAACACCCACTTGCACATACATATAATCAGCTGGCACGCAGGCAGCAGGAGCGGAGTGGGGACGACTGCAGAGGATACACTCCATCAGTCCCGGGAGCTCTTGACTGGCAGGTTGGCAGCTGCGATGTGGGTAAATTGAAGACAAAGCGGCCTTTATCTTTGGAAAACCCATTGCAAGCCCCTTGGAATGAAAGAAAAGGAGAAAGAATAAGAAAGAGAGGGAGAGAACAAGGAATGATGTTCTCAATTGTGTTCCTATTACAGTGAAAATGCCATTACCGCCCACCCTGTGTCTGTGTGCGGCTTTGTGCCAGCCACATAAAGGCTCGCCGACTGTGTTTAATAATTCGAGAGCACCTCTAATGGAAAGACAGATGGGCCAATGGTGACGATCACGCAGATGCCACTGTGAACCAGCAGTGAGAAAATGGGAAAATCTAAGCTCTATCTGCAAACTGCAGGAAGTGGAGGTTCCGGGAAGTGTTGTGGGATGTGTCCTGTTACGCCTTGCCCTTCTCGTACTCATACAGACAAAGACACAAGATGAGGTCAGTAAAAGATCACCTGTTAACATTTAGAAGAGTCCTCCATAGCACCTTGGACTTTGCAATCCAATGTTTCCAATGGAGAAGTTTTACTGAGCACTTATGCCCTTTTTCAGCATCTTTGTATTGACATTCAGGATTTCTTTCCCTTTTTATCACCTCACAGCCAGATGAGCCTTGTTTAGAAAAAGAGTGACAAAGAGAAATATGAAACAAGGATAGATAACCAAACAAAAGAGCCTTGTGTGGGTTATGCTTGTGACAACATTTCCATCTAAATGCAGATTTCAGATAGAGGTGGCACTGGCGCCCTTGCTTGTTTACATTCATTACCATGGAGGAAGAGAGCAATGTAGTTGTTGTTTTTCTTTTTTTTTTTTTTCAAAATTCCCCCAGTCCCCTTCAAGATGTAATTTAGGCTTTTGTGAAGAAGTGAATCTGCAATTGATTTTATTTAATTTCTTTGTGCAAATTGGAGCACTGGCTCTGAAACAAAGATAAACATTTGTCCAAATAAAGTGGACAGAAAGAGTGAGAGGGGGAGGGAGAATGTCAATGAGATTTTGATTGTAAAGCTTGGTTGGCTCCATTTAAAGCACTGTATCACCACTGGCAACATGAGTAGGCAGTGTTACCCAAATGGTGTTTATGCAGGTGGAACTTGGCAAGTAAATGGCGAGCCAATTAAAAGAATAAATTTGCCTATTTTTGCTCGGTGCAAGCTTTAGGCAAGGTACTTTAGAAATTGTAGGTTGATTGTCTTCTGGGACTGTGTTTCACTCTATTTGTGTGTGTTTGGGAATGTGTGCTGGCTGGAGGGGCACCTCCGTGAGTGTGTGACAATCAAAGATGAATGCCACATCCTCAAGGGGGATAAAGCATAAAGCGCGACAGCAGGGAATGGAATCTGATAGCCTCTTCTGAAAGATGTGTTCTTTAAGTGAGCCTCTGTTTGTGCTTGTGTGTGTGTATGAGCATGAATGTGTCACTATGTCAATCTTTACACACCTCCTGCTGAATCATAACAGTACATGTCTACTTTTTCCATCATATCCTCTTGACTCCTTTTCCACATCACATCACTTCAATTTTGCTGTTACACATACCCCCAGCTTTTTTCCATTTCCATTCTTTGTTTGTGTATTTCCCTTTTCTTACCTCCCTCCATAGTTATGATCCTGCACTGCGTTATGGCTGAGGCAGTTGTTCTTATTTATCTTTTAAATCCCATCTGCCATTTCTTCTGTCAATGCAAAAATACATTGGTGCTGCTATCAAGTAAAACAAATTTCAGAGCTGAATTAATTTCCTGCACATATACTCCCATCACGCCAGTGTGCTTAAGTGTTTTTTGTGTTATTGACAAAATTAATAATTTGCTATCAAATTTTAAACATCTTAATATACAGAGAATTTCAGCAAGGGACACTTGGTAACCTTGATACTCTGATGAACTTAAACCTTCCGTTAAACCAGGATTCGGGTGAGTAAATCAACTTGCAGCCAAGTTCAGCTGTATTAAAGGCTTCTAGCAAAATTTTATTAAGCAGCATAACAATAATGGGAATCAGGAATAGGTGAAAGTGCCTGAAGTCATTTCCATGATTCTTAACAAAAAAGGGGCTCTTTCAGTGTCAAATCTTGGCTTGAGTAAAGGTTTCTATAAGGGAAAAACATGAGTGGATGTAAATAAAAGTCATTATAAATATGAGTTTGAGGATGTACAGCAGGTTAGGGTGGTCAAGCATAGAGATGTACTAAAGAGTGAAGAGAATGTGTTGAGAAGATAGAAGGAGTACTTTGAGGAGCTTATGAATGAAGAAAATGAGACAGAGAGGAGGGCAGATGGTGGAAAGAAAGTAGTAGTAGTAATGGTAAGTAGGAAGTGAGGGCAGCTATGAAGAGTCTGAAAAGTGGAAAGGAAGTTGGTCCAGATGACATATATGTGGAGGTATGGAGGTACGCAGAAGTGTACTGATACCAATATTCAAGAACATGATGTGCAGACTCATAATAACTCCAGAGAGATAAAGCTGATGAGTCATCTCATGAAGTTGTGGGGAAGAGCTGTTGAAGCTAGGTTAAGAAGAGAGGTTATGATAAGTGAGCAACAATATGTCATCATGCAGAGAAAGAGAACTACAGATATGATGTTTGCTTTGAGAGTGTTGATAGAGAAGTATAGAGAAGGTCAGGAGTTGCACTGTCTTTGTGGAGCTAGAGAAAGCATATGATAGGGTGCCATGAGGAAGTCAGGAGTGGCAGAGAAGTGAGGGTGGTGCAGGACATGTATGAGGACAGAGAGATATGGTGAGGTGTGCAGTAGGAGTGACAGATGAGTTCAATTTGGGTACATCGGGAATCAGCTCTGAGCCCCTTCTTGTTTGGAATGGTGATGGACAGGCTGACAACTGAGGTCAGTCAGAAGTCACTATGAACTTAGTTGTTTGCCGATGACACTGAGATCTTTAGTGAGAGTAGGGGGTAGGTGAAAGAGAGCCTGAAGTGGTGGAGATATGCTCTGGAGAGAAGAGGAATGAAAGTTAGCAGAAGCAAGACAGAATGCATGTGTGAATGAGAAAGAGACATGGGTGGTGAAGATACAAGGAGCAGATGTAGTGAAGGTAGATGAGTTAAAATATATGGGGTCAACCATCCAATGCAATGAACAGTGCACAGCAGAGGTGAAGAAAAGATTGCGGACAATGTCATGGGTGATGTATGACAGGAGGACAGAAGCAAGAGTGAAAGGAAAGGTTTACAAGATGTATGGTTTGTAGATGGTGGCACTCATGAAAGGACAGGCAGTTGAGCAGGAGGTGGCAGAGTTGAAGATGAGTGACCAGGATGGACAAGATTAGAAATGAGTACATGAGAGGGACAGCTTGGGTTGAGCAGTGTGGAGACAAAGGTAAAAAGGCAAAGTTGAGATGCTTTAGAAATGTGCAGAGGGGGGATAGGGGATATATTGGACAAAGGATGTTGAATATAGAGCTGCCAGGCTGGAGGAAAATAGGAAGACCACAGATAAGATTCATGTAGTAGTGAATGTAGTTGAGGAGATATGCAGAGGGTTGGTGTGACAGGTGGATGCTAGGGATAGAGTGAGAGAAAGGCAGATGATCTGGTGTGGTGACCCCTAAAGAGAGCAGCCAAAAGAAGAAGAGGGAGATCATCCTAGTTTGAGATTTGTGGTAGTAACAGAATGGTATATGTTAAGAGATGACAGCCTCCTCTGCTTTGCTTATTTATCCCTCACCTCCCCCCGTCTCTTATCTTTCGGTTTTCGAAAGCTTCATGCATTTTGTTTCACAGGTCACCTCACTTGAGGGGCTGAACGCCTCCTGAGTGCAAAACGAGAGGCCATTTCTGAGCACAAATCCTGTTTGATGCTGCCATGCAGAGCAACATAGATCTGTTGGTGAGGGAGTTAAACAAGTAGCATTTGTCTAAGACAATGTCACTGGGAGAAGCAGAGAAGTGGGCATTAATGTGTGTTTATGCATCTGCAGGGAGGTGAAAATGTGATGGGAGGGCTGATGTTAAGCTATCAGGGAAGAGGCACTCATCCTCTTAGCTTGAGCAACTGCAACAGGATAAGGACTGCAGCAATGAGCAATGACAGCTAATCACACACATTTTTATGTGTTCAAAGGCACATTAACTATCTAGTAAGGAATGAAAAGTGACAGCATGCTTTGTGTGTGTGTGTGTGTGTGTGTGTGTGTGTGTGTGTGTATAGGTGCGTGTTCATGTGCGGAGGGTATGCACTTGATGTTCCATGAATAGTAAATAAGAGATGAAATTTTTCACATGTGAGTACATTCCCAGTGCACGTACACACACACACACACACACACACACACACACACACACACACACACACACACACACACACACGCAATCACACCTACACACATACATGCACATCATATTCCCCTGTTGGCAGTATTCATTGGCTATCAAAGATGAGACAACTGATTCAAAGTTGAATCAGAATTGTGGAGTAGGTGAATTTTTCCAGAATGGCTGGGGAAGATAAAATCCAGAAAATTAAACAAAAAAAAAACAGAGTATATCTTCATACATAGATGGAATAAAAACTTAGATTTCCAGATGAAAAAATAAGAAAGAGTGAGTTGAAATGCTCATCTGAAAGCTGGCAGGTGGTCATACTGTGGGGGATAAAGAGGGAAAATAGAATGGCAGGAGATGGGAAGAAAAATTACAGAGGTGGGAGAAGGACAAAGAGGTTGAGCAACTCATGCAGCAGTGTGCCTATGATCGCTGGAAAAAGCACTGTTCCAGAAATATGCTATTTAATTACAGACAGTGTGCAGCACTTTAACATGGATTCAGTCAAATAGGAATGGAGCAAAACAGAGGAAACTGACCATAATAAATGGAATTTAGGAGGCTCACATTCTCCACTTTACTGTATGTTTCCCAATCCTTGGCTGTGTACAGTTTTTTTAAATTTGTTTTTCATCTTTTCTACTCTTTTGTCACTCATTCTTAGCAGCAGCTTTACCTGGGTGATGTAGGTCTTCAAGTTCACTAGAGGTGAAATAATATTTCTAATTATTTTCTGTCTGACTGACACCACAGGGAAGCTTTAAAAAAATGCGTTATTAATAAGGGAACTTTGTATAATCCCTGGATTGTTCCCAGTTTTTGAAGCGTTTTGAAGTCTTGATTTCTTATTTATTTTTAGGGGCTTTCTGTTTGCTTTAGGGTTTCTTTTGGTTTTAGGGTTCTTAGTTTTTTGTTCATAGGGTTCTTGTTAGGGTTTGATTTTCAATTGTTTCTGAGCATTATAATTCTTGTAATATTTTAATTGTAGTGACTGCATTTATGGAGTTTATTAATCCCTCACTTTCTTTCCTCATGTTAAAACTTACTGGTATTTATATAACTCTTTTCTACTCAAAGCACTTTCTTACTACAAACTTCGTTCATACACATACATTTATTTATGCTTAAGCACGTTTAGCCTAACATTCACATGCTCATACTTGGATATATAGGGGGCAATTTCTGTCTCTTTGTCACTCTCACCTTTGTCTCAGCTCAGTTTCTAAGGAAGTTACTAAGTAAAATTTATTTATATATCACCTTTCTAGATAAAAATCACAAATTGCTTCACAACCCTAAAAGAAAAAATGGTAATACAAAGTAAAACACACATAAACCAGTAGTTAAAAGCAAGCCTGTACAAATAAGTCTTGAGCTGCTCTTTAAAAGATTCAGTAGAGTCCACAGATCTCAGGTATAATGGTAGTGCATTCAAAAGTTTAGGAGACACAGCCTCAAATGCATGGTCTCCTTGAGTTTTCAGTTTAAAGTGAGGAACCACCAACGTATTTTGGTCAGAAGGCCTCAGTGGTCTGTATGTGATGTATGTGTGTAACAGCTTGCTAATGTAAGCAGGCATTTGACCATGCAGAGCTCTGAAAGTGATAAACAAGATCTTAAACTGAAGTCTGAACTTTATGGGGAGCCAGAGTAAAGATGACAAAATAGGTGTCACATGAGACCACTTAGGGGCTCGATTAATTAGCCTGGCAGCTGCATTTTGAGCGAACTGCAGGCGATTCAAAGCTGACTTATTGAGACCAATGGCAGTAAATTACAGTCATCCAATCGTGAGAAGACAAAAGCATGAATAATCATTTCCAATTCAGATTTGGACATCATTTGACTAAGTCAGGCAGTATTTCGCAAATGAAAAAAAGCAGAATCGCACAAGACTATTAACATTTCTTTCTAAACTATGAGCCTGGTCAAATGTAACACCTTAATCTCTGAGATTTGGTTGAACCAGTGATGCTAAAGAACCAAGATTATTGATCACAGTGGGGAAAAAAGGTCTAAGGAGTACCAACAAGAACTTCTATTTTCTATTTACCAGTCCTCCAGTTTTTTATAGCATCAACACAGTCCTGAAGAATAGTAGTTTGGTTTTTTTTTGAACATTCTGTGGAGAAAAGGAAATATACAGTTGAATATCATCTGCATAACAATGATATGAAACCTCTTTAAAGGTGCCCAAAATGTCTGAGAGGTAATAAATACGCCCCACTTTACGATAGGTACATTTCAAGCAGTGAATGCTGTCATTCATCCAAGGGGAGGAATTGTTAAAAGTAGCCTTTCTTATTTTAAAAGGAGCTACTCTGAAATCTAAAATAGAGTGACACTGATTGTTAAAGGAGTCAACTAAAATAATTACATCATTTGAAGTAAAAACCTCCTCATAATTGAAAGCAGTTGTAAATTTATCTGCAGAAAGGTGATTAAAAATGTGTGAACAAAACACATGTGGAACAGATAGACAATCAAAATTAAGAGACAAATTTAAGAGAATATAAACATGATAAGAAATAAAATATCCTCAGAATAAAGAGAATCAATGTTTAATCCAAGAGTAAAAACAAGATCTAAAACATATCCTTGGTTATGTGTAGGGGTAGACACATGTTGGGTCAGATTAAAAGATTCCATCAGTTTTATAAAATTTTCAACATGTTTATCTGACATATCATCAGTGTGAAAGTTAAAATCTCCAATAATGAGTCTTGTCAGTTTCAGTGTGGAGGACAAAAAGTCACTAAATTCCTTCAAGAAGGAGATGCATGGGCCAGGTGGGCAGTAAATTAGAACACAATAAAATAAATGATCTCTTCCAACTTTTCAGATCTGCAACTCAAAGATGAAAACATTTCCAAGCTCACCCATCGGCACAAAAGCTACTCTTGAAAATTGCACCCAGACCTCCACCGTCTCCTGAAGAGCAAAGGGAGCTGAAGAATGTGTAATTAGTAGTACACACTTCTATAAGTGGGGTACGATCCATCTCCCTCTGCCAACTTCAGTCATAAACAGAAAATCCAGGTCCTTGGACAGAATATAATCATTCAAAACAAAAAGACTTATTTGAGACGGAGTGCCCATTCATGAACGCCATCCTGAAAGGAGTTGAAGCTGGGGTCCCCACTGAAGAGTGCAAGACTCGTGAAGTTGATCCACTGCGCCCATAAAGTTCTTTCACCTCTGGGGAGGCTACCACAGCTGCAGGAGAGTCAGGAAAGACCTGATGAAGACAACACATCCTCCTGTGAAAATTCAGTGGTGGGGATGAGTCATAGGCACCAGGAGACACCAGGCTAAACACAGGAGAATGTTGATATTTTCCAGCAAATCCTCACTTCCAAAACAACCGCAGTCTCACCTGGACTCCACCTCTACGCCACCTCTTCCTGCGCCCACCAAAGCTCCAGCAATGCTGACCAGCACCAGCAACTGTGGTTAGTGGCGTAAACGGAGGCAAATGAGTGGCTGGATCACCAAGACACAAAAAAGGATCCCTCCTCATAATTCCTCACATAAGTGCAGATGTTCCTGTATTTCATGACACTTTCAATAGGATGACCCATGCTAGCAGGACTGGATAATTCTGGGCTAATTTCTAACATGATAATCTAATGCTTTTTAGCATAAGACCTAAAGCTCAGCTGACATGAAGGAAGTGTAATTAATTACAGTTTTTACAGTGGCAGAAAGCTAACGAGGGTATTGTCCTTTTCCCAACAATTAACAAAACATCAGTATTTTCCTGTTCTTCCTGGGAATCCAGTGACACACCGAGGTCAGACCCTATCAAAGGGAGGATGCCCTGGAGGAATCCTGATTAGAAGCCTGCACCATATCATGTGGCTTCTTTTGAAACAAGGGAGTGGCGGCTCCAAGGCTGTTCCCAGCCAGCCTACGGAGGAAATTAATGTATCTGCGATCTCATTCTTTTAGTCACTACCCAAAGCTTATGACCATAAGTAATAAATCAAAGGCTTTGCTTTCCTGTTCAGTGCTTTCTTCACTATAATAGTCCACCACACCACCCACATTACTTGTGGCACTGCACTAACACACCTGTTCATCTCACACTCAGTCCTCCAGTCAGTCAAAACCCAAATCTTACATGACCTCAGATTTGGAGGGAACAACTCTCTTCAATTAGAAACAAACAAACCAAAAAAAAAAAAAAAAAACCTACTGGAGCCATGGTGCTCAGTCAGGCACAGCCAAAAGAAATGTCATTAAGCCACCCATCAGAAACTGTGTAAACAGAATTGGGCACTGAAAATGAATGCTGTGTTTCTTGGCTTTGGGGCAAATTAGATAAGACAGCAGCATTTATGTCAGTGCTTTTAGAAATGAGAAGAAAGAAAGTAGTGACTGATAAGGGAGTTATAAAAAAAAGAGTCAAATCAGAGTAAAGAGTTTACAGGTAAACTTCATTCATATACCGTGCAAAATAGATACAAAGAAGTCGATAAAGCTCAGCAGTGGTAAGCTGCAATGCTGTTTGCAAGTTGTATCCCTCTACAATATAAATGAGCCACCTTTGTCTTTTCAGTGAAGGTGGCACAGGATTAGAGCATAAAAATATATGATGCATATTAAAAAAAACTCGACCATAATGAAATGAGTTTTACACTGGTTGACAGAATAAATATCAGTAACAACAGAACTTTGCAAGATTTTGTTCAACACAGTGGCTTTTTTAAAAATCATATATTTTAATAATATTCTGTCCCTGTATTTAGGATAAAATATTTGTATCTTTATGGTGCTGATGATGGCGCCTTAAACTGTAAAGAGGTGTATAATATTAATTCTATAATTCATATCCATGTTTGATGGTTGGCTCATGAATGGATTTTTGAAATCTTTTATATATATATGCCTCCCAGTGTCAGACATCAAGATAATAGTCTGTTGGATCAATGATGGATAATCAATAACCACAGAGACACAATGTTCTTGTGTTTTTTTTATCCCATCTACTTCATTAAAAGAAGAAGGGTCTGATGGGCCAAAGAAACCTAGAAGGAAAAGACATGCTTGCCTCTAAAAGAAGCAATTAGGAAAAACCTTTTCAGTGTAATGAAAAATAACATTCTGTCACTTCATATACAAATTAACACGGATTCATTCCTCCTTTCCTCTCCTGTCTTCTCCTCTCCTCAGGCTTAACCAATGCCGACACAGTGGTGAATATGCGGAAGGTTACCCATCAGACCATAAGTGAGGAGCTTTCTAAAACGGTTCTGCTCCCTTGCCTCTTCACCCTCCGCCCCAGTGCCGGTTCATTCCATGAGCCCCCCAGGATCAAATGGACTAAGGTTTGGGGCCAAAGAGGCTCTGACGGTCTGCAGAAGGAACAGTCGGTCCTGGTGGCCAAAGACAATGTGGTCAAGGTACAGTAAACACAAAGGCATACCACTGGTCAGTGCTTAACTCACCTACAATTTAGCCATTATCACCATTATTTTTTTTCTCTCTCCACTCCTCAGGTGAAGAAGGCCTTCCAGGGTCGTGTAACACTGCCTGGTTATAATAAGAACCGCTACAATGCTAGCCTCGCTCTGACCGGGCTACGTTCTAGTGACTCTGGTCTATATCGCTGTGAGGTTGTGGTGGGCATTAATGACGAGCAGGACACTGTTCCCCTGGAGGTCACAGGTGAATAAAATGTAAACTTTTCTTTCACCTAATCATTTCAAATTTAAGGTAAACTTTCAATATTTCACTTAATACAATAAAAATATAATAAAAATATGTTAACTCAAGAACCTGGAAATATAATTTTAGCACTCACACTAGCATTCTAGCTAGCTACTACAGCTACATTTAGGATTTAATTTGATAACTGATTTTTAATGTGTCACTATTGGATTGAAAGAACACCATGCATCTTCCGATTAGTTGGGTCACAGTGGGAGCAGGCTAAGCCTGGGCTATTCCAGACATCCTTCTCCCCAGCCACATTTTGAGAGATCACAAAGCATTCCTAGTCCAGACAAGATATGCAGTAAATTCTCTCCAGTGGGAGCTGGGTCTGCCTTGGGGTCTACTTGCAGTTGGAAATGCCTGGAAAACCTCCAAAGAGAGGTGCTGATAAGGCATCCTAACCAGATGCCTGAACCACCTCAATTGGCTCCTTTCAGCATCTAGGAAAAGTGGCTCTACTCCAAGATCCCTCCAGATGTCAGAGCCCCTCACTCTATATAAAAGCCAGAAAACCCCAGAAGCAGAAGATTCAGAGCTTAGTAACTTCATCCAGAAGGAAGAAATCAGGGACCCTCTCCTGGAGCCAGGCCTGGGAGGGAGTTGGAAGGCGAACTTTTGGTGGCCGGACCTGTGTCCATGAGTCTTGGTCATGCACAGCCCGAAGTAATAACATGAATCCGCCACCTTGTGTGCCCACCACCTGCGGGGACAGGCATTGGGGTCAGATGCAGTGTAAACTTGTTGGTAGGCAAAGACAGGGGGGTGGGTGTGTGGAACCTCAGCATCGCAGACTGTTTTTTTTGGTTTTTTTTAGAGAGAACGCACCAATGTTTAATATCACATAAAATTAACACATTTGTTGTGCTAAATATGGCTGTCTAGACATTGGTCTGGACACGTTC
Source organism: Pterophyllum scalare (assembly GCA_024447675.2). NCBI lineage: Eukaryota > Metazoa > Chordata > Actinopteri > Cichliformes > Cichlidae > Pterophyllum > Pterophyllum scalare. The sequence goes on along the minus strand of JAMQGT020006263.1, from coordinate 36,899 downwards.
CCTTGAGCAACGATTAGGACCAAATAGGTACATGCAGAGGCTAAAACAAATGGACAAACATAATTTAAAACAAAACTACAAAATTGGTGAACCCTGCAGGGAGACAGGGTCAGTCAATATCTAATGTTAAATCACAACATGTGCTTAACTACACTTCAGACAGCTGCTATTCTAAAACTCAAAATCAGTCCTGTTAACTGTTTTTGGTTTATGATTTATTTTGAAAGAGACACACACGTTACATGAACCGTGCCACACATCACATTATTTATATCCTTAGCTAGTTTGCAATGTCTGCCTGTAGTTGGGACGTTAAACCACAAACAGAGAAAACTCAAAAATATACACAATCTGTACAGTAAATTCACACATTAAGAAACACAAAAGGCAACAGAGACAACATAGGACAGGGAACAGAATGCAGTATAATAATAAAACAAGAAGCGGTATATTATTCATGATTGAATGATTCTGTTTTTAAAACTGCTTCAATTTAATGTTAAAATGATCCCATTTGGGGTCAAGTTTTTAGATTATTTTAAAACTTACACTCCATTATTCAGGATGCAAGTTTCCCTGGTTAGATGAAACATCTGTAGGAATAGAGAAACAGAATTACCAGTAAAAATAAAATTAAAAATAATGAGCTGAAGTAATTAAAAGATTCAAAAACTCAAACAGCATATTTGGGACAATGTTTAATTATTTGGTTTATTATTGTACTGTTCATTTATATCACTGCCTCTTCCTATCTGTACATAACAGAATTAGGACCTGACTAGGTTTTGTTTTAATCTGATAACTATAAGATGAATTATTAACACTGACTATTTTCCATGTTGCTGTAAGTAACAAAGATAGTAAGCAGGAAGTGTCCTCATAAAAACTGATTATTTCTATTCAGTATATGGTGATGTACACGATTATGTTATGTATGTGTTATGTGTGTTTAACTGACACAAAGAATTGTATGAGCAAATCACTGCTGCACTGGTTGTGTATAGCTCCATTGTAGCTCTCAAGGTCTGCCACTTTGAATAATAATGACCCTGTTTCCATGTCAGGCTAGTACAATCATTACAGCAAGGACTGTTTACTGTTTTTGTAGAATGTATGATGATAGGGAAAAGGTGAAGGAACTCAGACACATTAAACATCATTGACCTGGGCCACTCAGGTACTGTTCATGCACTGAAAGCCTAATGAAACCAATAAGGTAGGAACCCAGCAGTGCATTGTTGTCAAATAGCGTTGTACTGAGAGTTCTGTATGGCTCTAGGTGGCTTAACTAAATGGGCAAAGCATTTGCTCTGTCCAGGAAACCAGTATTTGTGGAATTACCGGGCTACCTGTAGGTATCTCGCTGTAGTAGGACCATAATTACTGTGCCAGGGTATTTTAGCTGCAAAGCAATCATAGATTTTTGTCAGGTCACTCACTATTTTGAATAATAAGCTATTATCATAACGACTGCAGGGAATAGCATGGTATACCATGTCACCACTTGCCACAAAGCCATGATACTGTTAACATAACTAACAGCTTTAAAAGTCCAGTGGTCTTTTGGCTCCATTTTCAGTCTTTTATAGTAATACAGACAGAGTCTGCATATGGTTCAAATATGAATATGCACGGACATGTAAATGTCTATGGGGAAATTTGCCTGTGCCTGTTTGTAAAGATTGCTATATGTAATGTGTAATTTCAGTATTTCAGCAAGGAAGCCATCTGTTTTTTTTAAGTAAAAGGTACACCTAATAGGTGCGCATAGAACATTACATTTTGTAAAAGAGACCCCTGTCACTATGCTAGGGAGACCCCGTGCCCTCCCGCTCATGGCCAGTTGATTAATACGCCATGAAAACCAGTCCTTCAGAGAGAAGCCAATTACATAGCTGGCGAGGAGTAGCCATCTCCAGGGCTTAGTCTTAATTGGAAGTCACGGTACATGGCAGACCACAGCCATCTTCACACTAATTCTACCAACTGCTCAACATGTTAATTAGCAGGTATTGATACTGCTCAGCTGTATCAATATCATATTAATCCACACTGCTCTTCTTCTAGAGTAATTTGTGTGTTCCTTGATGTCCTTCCTCTTACGCCATTTGTTTTGAATTTCTCCCTCACTCCCTTCTTCCTCCTTGTTCTCTCTCCATCGTCTTCCTTTCTCCTGGCACATATTGACCAGCCAGTTGGCAGTGTCTCACCAACTACAATGCAGTGCTATTGATTGTGTTTGTCAGACTTTCACTGTGGTGACATATGGCAGCTCACTAGTGTAAGAACAGTGGATAGTATGCCTGCTCTGGCAATTGTTTATGCAGTCTCTGAATGGAAGGAGACAGATTACAATAAGCCTCCAGAACACCTTCAATATTCCTTGATATAAACTCTGCAAGTTTCTAAAACTTTAGTGGAGACACTGGCGACAGTTTTTCCAAAAATATGTTCTTCTCTTTTTTTTGGTGCATGATGATTTTGGTTGTTTTGAATAGCAGTGTCTAACACTCTGGTCTAAAATGTCCCTCTGCATTAATGTATATTTCTTCATACAGAGTTTGTGTAACTTAACGGTCAGCACTGCAATTATTTATTTTTACTTTATATTGAGTTTTTTGGTTTGTCATCTGTTTTTTCATGTCACAAATCAGAAATGAAAGAAATAACACTAATTCAAAATATATCTTTTGCAGAAATAGGTCTTAAGAAATAAATTTTGAGTTTCTATTTCTTGATATGCAAAACTTGATACAACTCTCTGGCATTTAATCCCACTAAGAAATGTTTTGTTATGCATCACTGAAACATCTTTCTCTGAGTCAAACTTGTTAACTGGGGAAAAACCTTACATGAAAGATAAATAACTCACACACAACACTTATAAAGCCAAAAATATGGTCTTTAGTTAACAGAAACTGATATATATTTCAGTGCTCTTTAGGTTTAAGATGAACCAATATTAAAATTAAAAAATAAGTATCAATTGTAAATTTCTCTGCAGGGCATGTTTAAAAAATCCAAAATTACTTATGGAAACACTATTTCCAAATCTCAGTAACCAAAGGACTAACACACATGCTCACTCACACACTCATTCTGCACCACCATATCGCAGTCCTTTAAAATATGTTGATATAAAAGGAAATGCTGCAGTACACAGTAACAAATTAAATTGTATACAGCTTTATTAACAAACAAGTATTTTTGTCAGCTGTTGTTTTAACATGACTCACTTATGAAGTTTATTTTAAAAAAATGTAAATGAACTTTTAGTTGTTTGTACATTTTAAAACTATTTATTCATGACCATAGTCATTTATAGACTGGGGTGCACAGACCTCCAAGAAAGAGTCTCAAATATGAAGAGTTAGACACCACAAGGCTCTGACATGAATCACACCTACTGGCTAAAGAAGCTACCTGCAGTACCTGGCAGTGCAAATGAAGCAGCTGTTAATGGATAAGACACACCCGTGATGGCTGACCAAAGGCTGAACAGTCCTGATCCCCAAGCGGGACTGGTCCCATCCAACTACCAGCCAATAACCTAAACAATAACCAAGAATAACATAGAAACTCCTGTTGGGCATCATAGCAGCTAAGATGAACAGGCACATTGTTTTTTTGTTTTGTTTTGTTTTTTTTTTGGCCTGTCATGTCCGGCATTTTATGCAATCAGAATGATGGTCCAATTGCGTTGCTGCTGCCAAACATATTTGCTTTTACAACAAGAGCTCTATAAGTTTCTATAGGCTATTCTTGTTGTTTATATTTTATTTCATTTATTCTTCCCAGACCTAACAGGCAGGAAGAAGAGGAAAGAAAAGATCGGGGGGGGAAATACAGAAAAGAAAGAAAGAAGGAGAAAAACAGATAGGGGCACATACATATACACCAATGAATACATGCATATACACACACACACACACTCACACACACACACACACACACACTCACACAGGCTTGTTGTGGTTTGTTGTTATGTGTGTGTTCCTCTGTCATGGAACGTACTCAATAATGAGGGCAAAACAGCCGCAACCACCCCACCCATCCGGATCCAGAGGCAAGCAGGGATAGACCCAGGGGACCCAGGTCATCCAAGGCCCACCAGGAGCGCAGAAGATCCGAGGCCACACATCCCTATGGCAACCATGTGCACCCCCCAGAGAAGGAAGGAGGGAGACACTAGACAGAGTCCCCACGGTCAACGGGCAAGAGCCCGGAGAGCCAGAGGCAACGAAACACCCCCCCCCCCCGGGAGGCCGGCCCCACCCGCACGAGCCGAGAAAGCGGCCCCCAGGCCCCAGGCACCCGGGAGCCGCCCGACACCCAGCCAGGCCGCCCCCCATGCCCAAGAAGCCCGAGCCACCCCAGGCCACAGCCGCCAAGGGAGCAGGCCAAAAGCCATGTCAAGACATCCAACCACGCATCCCAGGACCCCCCAGGCACCCACAAACCAGGGGTGGCAGTGACGATCAATGGGGAGCAGCGGCACCCACAGAGGCCAGGGCAGGCCGCAGACCCAGGGCCAGCCGTCTATACATGCACACACACACATACACACACAAGCACACACACATACACACACAAACACACACACCTCTCATATACTCATACATACATACATACATATATGGCAGTCAATGAACAGGCACATTGTTCAATACATGAGTGTGGCCCAGAAAGGAATTGGCAGTAACACCAGAGGAGCAAAACACACAAGAAAGCCTATGACTAAATGACTTATACATGGATCCTGGAATGCCTAGAACTGCAGAAGATCAACAGGACCCTAAGAGTCTTCAACAGGAATTCAACAGTGATGTCTAATTTTGCACAGCCTTTATATAAACTTGCACACCGATTTATTTATTTATTTATTTATTATTATTTTTGTTACTTTTATTGTCTTAGGTGTTTTTATTGTCCATGTAATTCTTATTGTGCTTATACCACTGTTCTTATTGGATTTTAGTGGTTTTATTGCTCTGAATGCTCTTATTGTCTGTGCAGCAATAACCCCCCTTAAACCAAGCCAAATTTCTCCTAAGGGAGACAAATTAAGAACCTTGAAACCTTGAAAACAGCACTACAGGCCAACTTCAACCAATTGCACAAGTCACCATCAAGTGCTGGATTTATCAACTGCTGTTCCTCTTAGGCCTGAACCCCCTCAGCCAGATCATTAACAAGACCTGCTATGTATACTGACTACAGAATGGCGCAAACATCTGCAAGACTCCAAATGCACGCTGGGCAGGGATGCCCCTGAGGCAATCCTGCACATAACAACAGGGTGCAAGATGCTTGCAGGCAGGGCACACATGGAACGCCATAATCAAGTGGCTAGTATAGTATACAGGAACATCTGTACTGAGTATTGAAGTCCCGAGGTCAAAATGGGATATGACCCATAAGATGGTTGAGAATGACGAAGCTAAGATCCTGTAGGACTTCCAAATACACATGGACAAACTGGTGATGGCTATCAAACTGGACATAGTAGTGGTGGACAAGCAGAGGTGGAAAGCCGTAAAGATAGATGTAGTAACACCAAGCAACAGTTGCATCCAGAAGAAGGAACACAAGAAGCTCGATAAATACCAGGGGCTGAGAGAAGAACTATAGAAAAAAACCACCTGCACACACACACACACTCTAGGAGTGTCTTAGACACAGACTAAAATTGCTGTCCATATGCTGCAGAAATACTGTAAAAAATTGGGCTAAGAAATAACAGTCACACTTCCAAGTATCTAGACTGGCCTCTGCATGCAATTGCAGAACAACAATGACCCCTTCTAGTTCAGCTATTTTACATGTTGCTCTTTAAATGGGCCCGCATGCAGGTCTGACCTATGTGTTGAGTGTTGAAAGTGATATATAAATATTACTTGGCTCAATATAGTAGAGTTACTTTTGCAGCAAAAAGGTTCTCCTTTAGGAATGGCACAAAGTGTTTAGTTGCTGTCAGACATGAGAGTAAGTAAGTGTATTTTCAAAACTTTTACACTATCCAAACAGGTCTTAGCTTTTATGTTGTAATAGAAAGAGGGAGATTTTACAATGAAGTTGAAAATAATTTCCCCAAAGTTACTTTATTGTCCCTGCTAGGTTAAACAAATAAAATTAATTCATTATACTGCATACATTTTAATACACTAAACATCAGTGCATTGTACAATACTATATACATTAATTCAAGAGTCAAGAAAAGAATTAGAAACTCCTGATTAGTGCAACACAGAAGGTATCATATTGTGCCTTTCTGCTCTTCCCTGTGGAGACCATGTGGGGACAGGCAAAGATACATCAGGGTAAAAATAGATAAGATATTGTGCATTCCCTGTGGAAAGGGACTGGGTTTCCCATACTGTGAGAAAACCCATTTATCTCTCTAGTGTATGTGTTAGCCAGCAAGCTAGTATGTATCGTTGGACAAAATTTCACAGCCTCAAAAGGGAAACATGGAAGCTGAGAAATTAGAAGAAGAGAAAAGAAACAAAACAGCAGATTTCTTTTGCCAATTTCAGTGAGAAAAATAAGAACACAACAACAGAATGGCTGGATACACTGCTGGTGTTGTGGGAACTCTATCTACAAATGGCCCTGCTTACTTTCTGCACCAAAGCCTGGAGTGCCAATGCTCAAATTGTCACAAGGGCCTACACTCCACACAGGAATATCTGTCACTCTCCCAGACAATGGCAGTGAAGATAAAGGAGATGTATTAGTTGCCAAACAACCACTAGCTTTCATGTCGCTGGATTCACATCAGGGGCACAGTGTTGTTTGAAAGGCAACCAGAGGTTGGAACTGAAGGATAAACACTTGGATAGACTTTCTGATGCAGTTCTCTTCCAATTTAAATGGACTATACTATGCACTGATTAGCCACAGCATTATAGGTGATGTTAATAAATTAACTTTTTTCATTATTCAATTCAGTTCAATTCAGTTTTATTTATATATCGCCAAATCACAAGTCGCCCCAAGGTGCCCCAATCATCCAAATCCTATGAGCAAACACTTGGAGACAGTGGGAAGAAAAAAACTCCCTTTTAACAGGAAGACACCTCCGGCAGAACCAGGCTTGGTGAGGGGCAGCCATCCACTGCGACTGGTTGGGGTGAGGAGAGGGAGACAGGACAAACACAATACAATACAACATTCTGCTGGGAAAACGTTAGGTTATGGAATTAATGTGGATTACCAAGTAACTGATAATAGAAGCTTACGCAATATCAGGCAGCTGGTTTTATTGTTGTGGCTCATCAGTGTATTCTTCTTTCACAGCTATGGCAATAAGGTCTCATCTAGTTCCAGTTCCAAATTACCATTTTAACATTACTTTTTGCATTTCTATTGACCTCTTATTCTATTTTTCTGTCACTTTGGTTTATTACATGCATCTACATGAATTTCAGTGTTGTCTTTTTCTTTGTCTGTCTTCCTTGCAGCAGGGTGATACTGTGTATGTGTACTGTTAAATCAGTAAAATAAACATCACCACTGTTTGTCAATCTCTGTATCCAAGGGCAACATCTCTTTTCTCGAATAAGCCAGCCGACTGTCTGATGCAAATGAGACTCACGTACTGAGGTTGCTGAACCCGAATACTGTAGTTTTATAGTGCACAGATGGAACAATGTCAGCACCTGATGAGGGTGTCTGGAGGGCTTTGTGCTCATATGCCTGTGAGCATGTACATACTCATGTTTTAATGGTTCAAGGTTATAGTTCATAAATACTTATGTGAACTGAAGGTTGCATGTCATATATTCATATTTTAGAGCATCCTCCTTATTTGTTATCACAATTTCTTTGTTCCAGGTGTGGTATTCCACTACCGGGCCCCTCATGACCGCTATGCCCTGTCCTTTGCTGATGCCAAGAGGGTGTGTGTGGAGAACTCAGCAGCCATTGCAACTCCTGGTCAGCTGCAGGCTACCTTTGCTGATGGCTATGATAACTGTGATGCTGGTTGGCTGTCCGACCAGACTGTACGGTGAGGCTTTCAAAGCTGGGTACGATAGCCATTTGGGCTTATAGGGTTGGAATAAGTCAAGACGACCTTCATTATCACTGTGGTTAACAGTGATAGTGTTGCGACCTGTTGGGGGTGTGGGGTGGGGAGACGGGACAAAAGACACACTGTGGAAGAGAGCCAGAGATTAATAGTAACTAATGATTAAATGTAGAGTGGGGTATAAACAGAGTGAAAAGAAGTGAATGAAAGAAATACTCCCCCTGTTACGGCCCTAGCAGGGCCTGCTGTGATTTTTGACCTAGTGGGAGTGGTTTGCTCTTTCTACAGCCTTAGGTGCCACCCCTTAAGTACAGCTGACTCAACTCAGCAATTAAGCTAGTGTACTTAAGGCCAGAAAGAGGAGCACTCCAGTGCCAGAGAGCCTTTGTGATGCAGCTTGTGAGCTATGTGTTATGGGTCCTTACTTCTGCTCTGTGGAGAGGAGGGTGTTTTTGTGATTGACGCCTTTTAACTTACTCTGTTGGCTTGGTGACTAAATTCTGGATTTTGTTCGATTTTCTTCCTTTTGAAGGTGATCACGGCCCATCCGTCTCTTTTGGTTTAACCATTAACAAAAAGCTTTTACTTTACCATTTTGCCTCCATGTCTCCTTTTTGTCAACCCAAACACTTTATGTTATTTTCCCACATCCTCTGAACTTTTTAGGGGAATGTAACACCAAGCTGAAGGCTCTGCCTCTACTTCCTTCTACTCTTAAATATCCTAGGAACCACAAGTAAGCCAGCAGTCTGAGAGCGGGAAAAGAAATTATGCAGAAACATACTTTCAGCTTCAACCCAATAGTTGTGCCAGATTGGTATGCTTGAAGTGTAGTCATGAAGTTTGGTGAAAAATATCAGGGGAATACCCCAGTCAGTGTGCAAATTTCCAGTTGCAATGTTATCTGCCTAGTCCTCATACTAACAAGGTTTACTAATGTGGGTTTTTATATTAATATCTCTTTCAAGCAGTAGATAAAACTAATATTTTTGATAATTTTTCTCTCTATCAAATATTATGATAAAAGCAAAGCTCCCAATAATGTCTAGATATTTCATTAACTTTTTGTTTTTAAAGTATAACGTATCACAGTTTGAAAGTTACTGTGATATTTTTGGAGTTTTCGTAGACCTACAACTGTGCAACATAATTGGTTCTAATTGCTTGTTTGTAGAGTGGAAAGGCAGATATCTGCATCAGCCCCCTCTGAGCTGTCTGTCAGGCACGTGCTTCAGCTTTCCACTTTCCATTAAGTCCCTTTTTTTTTTTTTTACATTACCCATCAGAACCTGCCTCTTAACATTGTTTTCCATATCAGCATTTTAATTTCAAATTGTCGTTGCTCCACTTGGCAAGCAGATTGACTGTTGTCTGCCTGACAGTTTTTCACAGCCTTCCTGTGGCACAACTTCTTTGCCTTTTTCTTTCTCGCCTTCCATCCTGTGCTCCTGTTTTCACTCGGGTGCTATCTAATTGGTCCAGATCCAGGAGGCTCTGACTGCACATCAGCCAGGAGGAAAGTGTCCAATTAATACTTGGTGAAAAAATATAGACATCAACTGTTTTTTTCATCAGACACCAAGCAAAAAGAAAGTGGCCCGAGACACTAAAAGATTTTGTCCTCTTCTTATACTGCGAGCATGTCTGTATTCTGCATGTATATTTGATTGTGCATCTTTTCCAAGTACTTCATAAAGTCCCTGTATGCCCAGCATAATCTTTTAATCAGCCTCTTTGTTTGTACTCTGGTGCCGCAGGAAACAATGTTCTTGTGGAATAATTGCTCAGTTGGAGCCTAAATATAGATCGTTGGGTTTTTTTGTTTGTTTTTTTTAGTCCCACAGGCATGCCAAGCCACCAAAGAAATTCCCGATTGTTTTAACCTTTTCTCGACTTTCTATCGCTACCTTTTTCTCTTTCTAAAAGCCTGAGCATTGACATTCTTATATTGCAAGAGTGCTCTAAACACATTTGCGAACAATTTAAAATGAAACGATTTGGTTGTGAGACTCACACTAAGGGCAGAATAATTAAAACAAACAAGATAGTGTATCCATTGAAGTGCTTACCAATTATTTTCCTGAGGTTGTCGCACGTAGTGAATGTTACTGTATTTCTTACTTCCAGCCAGATTCAAGGGGAGATATCTCTGTGTTTATTTTTCATTAGTCTTTGGGAACATATATTTTGGGTGATCTCTGAGAGGAAAACATGTTTAAACTTATTGTATTCAGGGCAGCCAATGATAAAACTGTACTTTTCATCTTATTTTGTATGTGCGTGAACACAGACTCATCTCAGCAAGACTGGCTGCTTTTTTCATGGCCAGGCTATATTAATCTCACTCTCTTTTCTTCCCTCACTCTCTCTGTCATTGTCCCTATCTCCTGGGTTCCTCTGCAGGTATCCAATCCAGTCACCTCGACCAGGTTGCTATGGTGATCGTGAGGACTCACCTGGAGTCGCGTAACTACGGCAATAGGTCCCCTGATGAGCTGTTTGATGTCTACTGTTTTGCTAAGCGTCTTCAAGGTAGGAATCAGGAGCTTCTACCATAAATTTGAGTTTAGTCATGCATGGGTCCACTAAGCCGAGGGTTTGCAGTGCCAGAAGGCTGTGACCAGGACTTAATACTCTGTTAGCGCAGTATAGAGGAGAGCAATGGGAGAGGAATGGGAGGAGAGTTTTCAGAAGTGAGGGAGATGCAGAGGCCTGTAGGCACGAGCTAAGTGGGTCGATATTGTTATCATAAAATTGTATTTTTTGATTTGCAGTGTCACAAGAAGAGGTGGCAATGGCCACCTCTTATTTGTGCAAAATCTTCTATTCTTTCACTACTCCCTGTACACTCAACAGTTTACACAATAAAATTTGGAAATGCATATTTTCTAACTCCAGCATCTACAGATCTGGTGTGATGATTATTGTATTTTTATAATTTTATTTATTTTATTATGTTTTTTGTGAGATTGTTAGAAGGAAGTGATAAAAATGTCATGGACCCATATTTATAGCAGCAGAAAGCTAGGCAACAAGTTCTCTATACACATTTGCAATCTAATATAGATTTAATTTCTAATTTAAGTGGCATATCTTGATCATTCATAAACAGTGTTGCTCCTACAAGCTTCAAGTTGTTCTACATGGATGAGTATCTGTGAGGGGGCTGACACTTTGCCTGTAGCTTAAATCCGTTAGCATCACATTATAAAGAACATGTAACAACTGAATGCATGTTTAAAGCACTTTTACAGAGTTTTCTTTCCAATGCAAGTTAGCTGGAAGCATTACAAGACAGCTGGAGACAGAGTTGGCTTTTCATACATCAAAATCAGTGGTTGTTGGCTAGAAAGAGGAGGCCTGCTTTGGTTTGCTTCCGTGCAAAAAATAACTTTTTCACAAATTTCCATAAATCTTGCGTGATGGCTCTGCCACCTCTGTCAGTATATACTGCATCTCTACTGTTCAAAGCTTGACAGCTATAGCAAGAGGAACTAATAGGCAGCGCCTTAGCGAGCAGGTAATTACAAAGGTTGTTCTGTGCTAAATCAAAGACCTCCAAATCTAAAAGAACCATTTTGAAAATGATCAAGATAATTAAATGTTATTTGAAGAAAAGATTTATATTTACATCTTGAGATCAAAAGATTGCACTAACAAAACATTTTCTGTCATTGTCTTTTTTTTTTTTGACCGAATGACAGAAAAATTTAAAGGCCGTCCATCATTTTTGACAGAGTAGAAGATGGTGATTTGCCATAAAATTAAATAATTCACATGCAATAGTGACAAGAACAGTGCTCACGGCACTGATATGTCTCTTTCTAAACATAACATCAAACATTACACAGCAGAATCCTCCCTCAGGGTGCCTCTGTGACCACTACAGGTCACAGATGGATGCAACTGCACCCTGTTACTGAAGAAATGCATGCAGTCCCCTGTTAAAACAGTATTGCTGATTTCTGATCATTTCCTTGGGGGCAGCATTCCCAGACTTGTAGACTCTTGTTTAAACTCCAGTCCCAGTGTCCAGTGTGGCAGCAGAGCACAAAGGTCAGCGTTAACAGTACAATTAAAACATATGGCGTATGGTTTAGGGTTAGGGTTAGTAAATTGCTGTTGCAAAAGGCAAAGCCAAAACCAAAGGACAGTGACCCAGTCAGTAATCTCTTTTTATCAAGTATGCATTCTGTTTTAGTCACGTTTGCCTGTTTATACACAGTGGCTGTAGTGTCTTAGTATCACTTTGGAGGGAAAAAAAAAATCATCTGCTTCATGTGGTGTTGACATGAAGAGTGACCCAAAGGTCTCTGTCTCTCTTTTCCTCATACTATAAATACATATATCAGTATTGTGACTAAGTTGTTTTTGTGAAAATTGAATACTGTTGAATATAAGCCTTTGTTACAAAAAAGAAAAGACAGGTAACAATAGATTATGATGGAAATTTTATGACCCTCTCTGTTAAAAAGACAGATGAGGAGACCTCAGCTTGACAGACATCAAGTCAGCCAGTGACCTTTATGATGCGTATTCCTCTTAAACAGTCTTCAATGCACTTTGAGATTTGCCTGCTTCTGAAAAGATGTTTATCTTTCTTCTTTCCTCAGTTACATTTTTAATCCACTGTTCTTTAACATTGAATACAGAATATTTGTTGCCATCTTGATGAGGTTTGTGCCTTGGATAAACACAAGGGACAATAGTGGATATAAATCAAGCACTTTTTGCTTGATTTACGCTTGTTCAATAGAACAAGCGTAGCTAGCACTGTCTTCCTCCACTTTGATTTAATTGGTCCCTTAAGCGTCTGGTAGCCAATCTCCACTCCTTATAGATACTTCTTAGATTGTCGAGAGCTGCGCAAAGTTCCTCGGGCCGTCATCACAACTTCACTGCAGCTCATACTACATGACAAGATCTATGCAATTTACCATATGTCCAGTGTATCCTTTGTGTAAGGCAGTACATTTAAGATGTCAAAGGCCTGATCAGTCTTCTGTCTCCACACTGCTAACTGAAAGATATACTATCAAGAGGTGTCAGTGCTATTTTTAGGCAATATTAGATCACCTCCACCCAAAAATCCAACTGTAGATTCTGAGTCTAGGTTCCTCAAGGGAGAAAGTGATTGTCATCACTCTCTGCTCCCTGCTGTGCTGAGCTTGGTGTTTCCTCCAGGGGAATGATGGACTCAGTGCTTAAATGGCAAATGTTAACACTGCATACATTCTTCATTCACACCATAATCACATCTATGCATGTTGCCTGACTGAAATTAAGTGTTCACGACACTTTGACATGCTGCAAATTATAGAAAGCAATTCTAATGAGAAGAACCTGTTTTTCTAATATATTTAACACTGCAGTCTGACCTACAGGGGTTAGGGTTAGGGTTATTAAGCATCATAGTGGTAAGAAAAAAAAGAGTTTCCGCTATTTATAGACAACAAGAAGAGAAAATTGCATGACCATCTTGAGACTTTATATCCTACAGTTAAGAATGTTGTTCAGTGAAATTAACAACCTGATTGAAGTAATTAGCAAATAATTGTCTGTTGTCAAAGTGAAATTCCTGGCTGATATATAGCTGGTGTTTCATTTATTAAAGAAGAAAACAACAAAAACTAGAAACTTAATTAAGCTCTGTAAACACATGGGCACACCAACAGAGCTTTCTCTACATGTACAGTAATTGATCAGGGTTTGGTTTACACAGAAAAAATGGCTGTAACAGAGTAGGTCTTTTGCTGTTTTGTCACTCTTTTTAAAATTTAATTGGCAATCTATAGTAATAAGAAAAATTCACCAGCTTGTAAAAACCTATTTAAGCATCTTCTAGCTTCAGGTATGACAAATCCCACCTCACATAATGCCTTTCTCCTTCCCATTTTATTTTTTTTGTATCTTCACCCTTCTGACTGTGGCGAAAAACTGAAATGACATTCTCCTGTCTTGATATAAATCTCCTACAGTAGATGCTCATATCAAATGTGTTCTTCTGTTCTCTGCTCCCCATTATTACTGTCCAACCCTCCAGCTTATATATTTTTCATCACCACACCCTGAGCTGCCAGTGATCGTTTATATTTATTTGTGCTGTGTTCTTCTTGAGCACTCGCTGTCTTGCTTGCCAAAGCCCTGTTTTTGTATTTCTCTTTTTTTTTAGCTTCTTCTTTCTTCTTTTTTTTAAGGCACTTTCTGTGTACTTAGATATCTTTTTGAAATGTCTTTGATTGCAACGAATTTCCTTTAGTCAGTACTTTGAATTACTGATTTTCTTTTATTATTGTAGGCAAAAATAAAATGCCTTCTTATGTCTCATAGGTAAACCTTTCCTTTCATCTCTTTTACTTCAAGTCTCCACCTCTTATTTTTTTTTACAGTTCACAAAGGAGAAAAAGAAAATGGCTAGAACTGATTGCCTTTATAGTATCTTAAAAGAAAATAATAAGATTCACACAACAAGAGACAGACACAAACTCAAATGCACTTACCATCAGTTTGCACAACCAAACGATTCATAAAATCAACCTGGTCTCAAAAACCTACAACTACAAGCCAACTGAAGTGCTTTTTCCTCTTTCTCCAACTTACAGGTGAAGTTTTTCACTCTACAGTGCCAGAAAAGCTGAGCCTTGCCACCGCTTCCACTCACTGCCATTCGCTGGGAGCCCAGCTGGCGACTGTCGGGCAGCTGTTCCTGGCCTGGCAGGCTGGTCTCGACCAGTGTGATCCCGGCTGGCTCGCTGATGGCAGCGTTCGCTATCCCATCAATGTCCCACGGAAGAACTGCGGTGGAGACGAGCCTGGGGTACGGACCGTCTACAACAACCCTAAACCGGACCGGATTTCCTGACACCACAGCCCTGTTTGATGCCTACTGTTACCGAGGTACTAAGCGCTCTGTGATAATGAAGGTGATGCAGCTACATTGTGGTAATTGCCATGGTAACATGGATCTGGGGAATTGGTTTCCCTTCTGATTTTTAATTAGCATGAGATGTTGGTGTCACACATGAAGGAGTTGTGAAGAGACTGTGTGACATTTGTGTCCTCTCGATGGAGTTCAGAGCTTGTATGTTCTGGGTAGTTGAGCTTGCAAGAGAGAATGCAAATATGGATCAAATATGAGTGAGATTGTGACTAAAGCTGGGGTCTGAAATGACTCTGTGTCTAACTTCATCCTTTTATCATCTGCTAAGACTGGAATAAGTTAGTTTCATTTTCAGACTGAACTGACTTTACGCTCTGTTCTGATCATTGTTATAGTGTAGCCGATAATATCAGTGCTTATTTTGTGTACATGTTTTGGCTTGCATTGATTGCAGAAGACTGTAGAATAATATTTAGGTAGGAAAAAGGAAAGAATTACAATTTCATCTGTCACAATGTCAGCACAAGAAAATATAACTGAAGTGAAACATCTGCATAACCCAATAATTTTAAGTAAACAAGAACAGCATGAGAGCAGAGCAGCAGCGAATCTGTCAAAACAAACAGCTGACAGATGAACCTCTTCATAGCACCAACAATTCGAAATGCAGATTTACATGAATACTTAACAGGAATGATGTCTGTAAAATAGCTAAAAGCAGATAAAAATTCTGATAGGTTTTGTTTATTAACACAGACATGGTTCAGGAGAATAATATTGTTGACACAGCCTCAGTAGTATTTTTGTATTAATACCACATTTGTAAGATTGCTTTTTGATTTTAAATGATTTTCATGTTTAGTAGCAAAACAGATCTATTTATGATATCCATAAGACTCTTTATCCTTCTATGGATTTAATCTTATTAAAGATATGGAAAGTGAGGTTTATGGCACTGGTATAATGCAGAAGATAAAACAAGTTAATTGGTATGTGATTGTGTGTTGCAGCCCACCAGCCAGCAGGGGTCCAGGCTGCAGAGCCACAGACATTATATCAGACAGCTCACCCAGCAGCAGAGGCCATGCCCTTATTCACTGTAGCCCAGGATAGTACCCGTGTTCCTAAGACTTCCTCCTGGACTGGCCTTGTTGACTTAGATGAATTAGGAGCCCCCTCCATTGCTGGAATCAACAACTCATCTGAGATCTCTGAAGAGCGTGTGATCATCCACTTAAGGCCAGAGGAGGACTGGGATGAAAGTCAGGAGGAACCCAGAACTGCAGAACCCAGCCAGAATGAGTCACATAACCCAAAGAGCACCAACACTTTTGGCCTTTCTGACCTTGAAAGCTTGGAGAAACATGGAGGCTCTGCCCATGAGGAAGAAGATGGAAGCTACTTGGAATCTGACACCCCAACATTATCTTCAATTGCCACTTTCACTCCCCAAGTTCAGACCAGTAATAGTATTCTGACCGACATTGTTAATACTCTTATAAGGCCCTTTAGGTACTGGACACAGAGTGAGGAAGGTGATGAGACAGAGAGAGCATCCATGGTGCCTGAAGAAAAAACAACAGAAAACCAAACACAGGAAGAAGCACCCAGCAGAAACATGAGTTTACCAAAACCCAGTGGGAAAAAGGGCAGCATAGACAATGCCATTATGGAGCACAGAATTGGCACTTTTTCTTTCAGGGGTCCCACCACTGAGTTATCGAGTCCAGAGGAAGGTCTGTCCAATCAGGAGAAAGAGGTGACGCCGCTGATTCAGTCAGTAGCTGCAATCCAAAACACTGGGGAAAGTGGAACCAACCCCCCTCCAGAAGAGCGAATATTGAGCCCCTTGGCTGACCACTCTCAATCTCCTGTTAAAGGTATGAGTTCAGCTTTTAATTTGTATGTATATTTCTAAGTACACTTCAACTTTACCCTTTAAAACAAATAACTAGACGTGAAATTGAAACAGAAAGGAGTCTAAATTGGAGCTGTTTTGTTTCAAATGGAGGCGGGGTGCATTTGAATGTCGCTGGTAAATATAGAATCTGTTTGTGTCATGCGTTTTAAATAGTCTCTGCCTCTCCATTCTACTCTATCTTCTTTTCCCTCGAGTATGCTGTAATATATTCCTCCGCAGGGCAATTTGAAGTATCGCTGTAAATTTAATTAAACAGTAATTGCAAACAAACAAAGGGGGCAAAGCACATACAGTAATGCAGAGTGTTGGACTCTTCGGCTTTCATTCTCATATTTATTGACAAAGTGCTTTGTTTACAGTGCAGGCTGTAAGAAAGAGTAACAGCTATGCTTGTTTTATTTTTATTTTATTTTTTTTGACCTATTCAAATGTGATGAAAGTTTTTTTTTTGGCTTTTTTTTTAGTTTTTGTTTAAAAAACATCTGCATACCAAGTTACAGCTTGTTTTTAGTACATAAAGATATATTAGATTCAGATTAGGATTAACTGTGGAGAATAATATAAAATATAAAAAAAGAATCTTTATTTGTAGAACGCATTTCATAATCCATGTTACAAAGCGATTTACAGGGATACCAAGATAAAACATACAAGTCATAAAATCCTGATGTTAAAGGGAGACAACAGAATATACAGTACTTGTAGTTTTTAAAGGTGGTCGTGAGCAATCGTTCTCCAGGTCTTCTGAAGGTGTTTCAAGCTTTTTTTTTGGGAAACTGGCTTTCACTCATCTTTAATCTAGTCCTTGTATGTGACCATTTTCAAAGAAATGTTCTTTTGTTTGTTATACCACTTAAGAATGACCTTTGAACCATTCAAGCACATAAAAGGCAAAGGATGAGCTGGTGTTGTGTCCACATATAACAGACAACTGAGTAAAGAACCAAAGTGTCTCTTTAGGTCCTTTGTTACTAGCAGCCTGTTGCAAAAACACATAATTTGTTCCCATTTATTTTTGTTGAATCTACAGAAATGCTATGTGTATATACAATGATAACACAGTTTGACAGGCATAAAAAATTTTCACCACCAAGGTGATTCCCAAATAGCTACTAGCCAGGAACCTGGTGTGCTGTGTGTCCTTGGAAATTTTGAGGAAACTGGACAAGTGGAAGACAAATAAAGAAGCGGCAGCCCCCCAAAAAAGTATCTGGAGCAGATGAACAGCATCTGAAAGTTACGTCCTGAAGAAATGGCATAAAATACAGCAAGAGACCTGACATGGGACCTGAGAAATGCATCTCGCCCTTCAGTTGATCCATCTACTGTTTACTGAGTGGCTGTCAAGAAGCTATTCTTAAGAAAGGAAACAGGGAGGAAAGGCTGAGGTATGCCGGATTACACAAGAACTGGAGTGAAAGTCAGCGGCAACAGGTATTATGTAGTGATGAACCCACATATGAAATTTCTGGTTCAAATCATCATCAGTATATATCAGGGGTGGGCAACTCCAGGCCTCGAGGGCCAGTGTCCTGCAGGTTTTAGATGTGTTCCTGATCCAACACACCTGAATCACATATGGAAGTCATTAGCAGGACTCTGGAGATCTTGACTGCACACTGAGGAGATAATTCAGCCATTTGATTCAGGTGTGTTGGATCAGGGACACATCTAAAACCTGCAGGACACCGGCCCTCGAGGCCTGGAGTTGCCCACCCCTGGTCTATTCTCTGTAAAACACTGTGTCAATGCAGTAAAAGCATACTTGTATAGAAAACGAATGCTTTCTATAAACGGATGCTGCTGTAACAACAGAAATTTCCCTCTGGGATCAATAAAGTATTCTGATGTCTGAAAACATATAGTGGAACACTGTCAGTCATGGATCGGCCTCCCCAGAGCC
The DNA here is from genome assembly GCA_024447675.2 of Pterophyllum scalare. NCBI lineage: Eukaryota > Metazoa > Chordata > Actinopteri > Cichliformes > Cichlidae > Pterophyllum > Pterophyllum scalare. The sequence goes on along the minus strand of JAMQGT020006263.1, from coordinate 18,163 downwards.
CAGACTTCAACATTTTTGAAGCAGTGTGGGATCATCTTTAGAGAAAATGGAACAAAAAGGAGCCAACATTAAAAGAAAACCTTTCTATATCCTTGGAGAAGCTTGATGAACTGTTCCTGTAGACTACTTAAAGAAATTACAAGAAAACTGCCTAAGAGAGCTCAGGCTGTGTTGAAAAGTAAAGATGGTCATACCAAATATTGACTTTGAAACTCATTACAGTTGTACATATTGCCTGTTTTTGGCTTATATACTGTATTTCCATGTATGTTTGCATGTTTGAATAAATCTATGCACCTATTTCCAGTTTTCCTAATGAAATATAAAGAAATCAGGGCTGACTCAAGACTTTTGCACAGTACTGTAGTGTAGCAAAAGTTATAGTCTTTGTCAGCAGAAATATACAGTTTAATGGAAAATTGAATGAAAAAAAATTAAATAAAGTCAGGAAAGACTTTCACAAAAAAACGAAATTTTAAGGCACAGCTTAAAGGAGGTCACTGTTTCAGCTGACCTGATTCCCTTGGGTAGATCATTACAGAGCTTTGGGATACTGACCGCTAACACTCTGCCCTCTTAGCTCTCAAACAGTTTATAAGAAGAACAAGATCTCTGTGTGAGGACCTAAAGGAACATACTGCAAATTAAACACAGTGAGGAAACTTACCAGATATGGGTACACATTTAAGGAGGCTGTGGTGAGACGAATAGAGATAAATGCTTTGTTTTTAAGTGGTCCAGGGTCATGGGTGTGTTTGCCTTGTCACAGAGTTAACATCCTCAGTTAAATAAATTACCCTCAGCAATAAAACAGTTAAACAGTTCAAAAGATTTAAAAAAAAAAAAAAGTTCACCAAGTCACCGTTTTAATTTCACATGCTTTTAAAAGTAGACAAGCAGACAGGAAAACCCAAAAATTACTTCCTTTAACTTAAAGTGCTGGAAAAATAGAAGACTAGAGATTTGAGGAACACACTGCTGGACCAATTGCTACTAGAAGAAGGCATCTACTGTAATGCTAAATTACAGCACATCGGAAAGAGGTAAAGAACCAAGGCTGAAAAGAAAGTGTGCCACAGCCTTGGTTTGAAGGAGGGCAGAAGCTTTTCTTTAATGGCCACCACAAATAACACATCCTTGGCTTCAGCTAAATAGGAAAGATCCAAAGTAAGACAAACATTCACATAGGCAGCCAAAAGAATGATTCAATAAAGGTGTAAGGCTTTTCTCACCTAGCAATTGCTGGCTTTATTAATATAAATACTCACTGCCGTGCTACCTGAAATCCCATGGCAACCCAATCCCAAGGTATTAATGAAAATCCATGCTTTAGTCTGCATGCATTATTCACAGCCTTATCCAATTAACATGGAGGCTGGGCTGCAATGCCGTTCACTCTAACCACCGTCCGCGTCTCTGCCAATTAGGCCCCAGCTCTCTGAAGGTAGGCAGTAATGATCACTACAATGATGGTGAGCAACACACGAGGCACATGAATGTAGTGAGGAAGAGGCAAAGAAAGGGAAAGATAGAGGAAGTAGCATGAAGTATATCTTTTCTTTCTTTAATATTGCTGTGATGGAACGCTGCCCAGCTGGTATCTCCTAGTATCAGTGAGCTAAATTAGCTGTTGTTCCACACTGAGGGCTACCCTTGGATCTAAACACTTGATAGGAATTAAATTTGCCATGTTACCTCTTTTACTGAAGGGGATGCAAACACATTTTATGCAGTATAGCCAAGTAAGATAGGAATGTAAATAATGAATACATTTATTTTACATGCTACAAAAATTTATTTGTATCCAGAGCAATAATTTCAGTTACTTCCCAAGAAATTCTAAGGATTTTGAAAATTTTAATGAACTGAAACAGCACATCACAAACTTTATATCCAAGCCAAGATTCGCTGTTGAGGAAATACTTGTCAGCTTTTACTGCCTTAGAAGAAACTGTGGTCTTGGCGCTGACACTCACTGCTTCTGGCATAATTCACCTGGCCATGCAATAAGTTTGCTTCAGTCTTTTTTTTTATTAGATGCCATATCTGTAGATGGAATGAGGTGGCATTAGTACCATCTGTCTCGCTCTCCTTCTCTTTCTCGTTGTCAGTCTCCATGCTCACAATTTAATATCATGTCTGCCTGACCTGCAGGGATTCTTTCAGCCCGTTTATTCCACTAAAGTGGAGTCAACACAGCAGAACCACTCAGTGGAAGCACACAATTACTGTCTGAATGAGGTTCATTATAAGTTTGTTTTGCAGCATTTCTGCTTTGAGTTCTGGCCATTTCCACGAAGCCCTCCACCAGCAGGTTTACAGCAGCAGAGCTGAACTCTAACCACGCTCTAAATAGCGCCATGAAATCACCCAAACTTATGCCTAATTGTCTCATTTTATTTATTACATGGGTCATTACATAGATGATCAAACCAGATTAATGTGTTTAATTATTCTCACTTCCATCAGTGTGTGTAGTAAAAGTATATAATTAGCTATTTGGATTATTAATAGGACAATTACGCCAGGCTACATGGCTCTTATGGAAATGAACCTCAGCCTCGTAAACCTCACTTAGGCGTACGGCAACAGCGAATCTTCTGAATAATTTACATACACTTTAATGTTTTATGCATAGACATATTTGTGCATGTTGTCCATCTTCAGGTAATTTGTTTTGCTGTATTGCTGTACTTTTTCTGACACGTTAACTGAGGGTAGCCAAACTGGGCTGAGTGATGATGAAGGCAGGAACATTAACTAGACCTCTCAATAATGTGGCTGCACCACTGTCCTAAAACAAACCCACACACACATCATCCATGAGTCACTTATGCAGACAGAATGAATTATTGATGGTGTAGACAGAGTCTGGTTTAAAGCTGTAAGCTGATAAGGTACAGTGGAACACTTCATCTAAATAAACAGATCTAGATGGAGCTTGTTGTGGAGCCAGTCATTTGCTTATCGTGCTGCAAGTGCTCCTGCATTTTTCCACATGGCTTCTCTCACTACAGGCAACTGTATTCCAGCAGGAGCTTGTTTTAGGTAAAAGAATCCACAGGGAGCAGAGAAACAGGGACAGAGAAGTGTGAAATTACATTTGAATACATCCTCCCATCCTTTTGGTGTGAGTTTATCCATGGGCATGTGTGCATACGCTTCAGAAGAGGTGGTTCCCATTTTTGTCTATAAACTCCAGCAACTTTAATACCCACATTGATCAGCTCCAGTGGTGCAGAAAGAAATCCAAAACATCCAGCTTACAGTACATGGCAGTTAACCACTTCTTTTAGTTCACCAAAATTATCATTTGACTACAGCTTAAAAGAACACACAGAGGAAAAATTGAACTTACATCCCAGGTACCTTGCATCATATTGCAAATGCAAATCCTCAGTAAACTAAAAAAAAAAGCACAGTTGTGATTTTGTAGACATATTATTACAGTTTACGTTTAAAACACTTTTTCTACATGGAAAAAAATATGACAGCATATCATTCATTTAGTTTAGTGGCTAAAATATAATTTTTCTTTGAAGGTTATTGTTGAGTCAAGACTAGGAGTAAGTCTGCTTGAGAGGGCAGTTTTGGGGGGACATTAACTCCACTGTCAATAGACACGTGTGAGAAAGTTGAATTGTTAATATAATTCATTCTGAAATAATTTGGTTAAATTATTAACAGCTTTAGTTTATGATATAAGAAATGCATTTTGTTTTATGTTGAACAAGCTCAATTGGAAGGTGCAGTGTTGCATATTTCTTTGCTCTAGTCAAGTGAATGAGGAACATGTTGTTGGGCTTTTTTGCCTCCTGATAGACAAATGTCAAGGTCTGTTTGAAACTGCGTCCACACAGCCTAATAGGACAATTACAATCAAGAATACTTTGCTTATTTAACTCCTCATTTAAAAAAACAAACAAACAAAAAAACACTTAGCAGCATTACTGATGCAAATTGTTGGATTGTTGCTTGTGTTGTCAGGAATCGAATGATAAAGAAAAGCTTAAAGGAGTGGCTTCATGGCATTTAAAGCTTCTTGTATTTGTCTGTTCTTTGGTCAACTCCATAAGCAGTTTGGAACACACTCTTCATTGTTTATGTACATTTTTACAAATTGGACTTGTTAATTCCAGTGTTTCTCTCAACAAAACATTGCTAGGACATCCTGCCTAAGTAAACCCTTTCTCCAGTGTCCCTAGTGGCAAGCTGACAATCACTGTATCTAGAATCTCTTATCCCCTGTCATATGGACTCCAGCTCCACTCTCTTGGGTTGCATCTAGTGACGTTAATCGTTGTTCCACTCTTAAAGTCCACTGCAGTCTAAAAGGCAACTTTAATCGTGCAGTGCAGAACACGGACTACCATTGCTAACTGCTCACCAAGGGAACAAGAGACTCACTGGAGAGGTAGCTCATTGCTCTCTTGTTTATTTGTCACAAAGTAGGTCAGCTTCTATTTGTAGAAGAGCAGCTTTTATGTAGGGTTATCTATTAATTCTTGTTGGGTGGGAGAGTGGGCGAGTGGTCGCACAAGCCAGTGCACCCACCTCATCCCCCAATACCCACCCCTTCTATTACCACAAATAGAATGCAATTCAGTGGAAAAACAAGCAGAATTCTATTACCTCATAACAGCTTACAGTGTGGGTGCAGGAAAAAAGAATATATGCAAATACTATGAATGAAATCAGACAGTTAACACACACCATTTCCAAATCAGATCACTAGTCACAGAAAAGCTGTGTTCCTGCTGTTTCCGTTCATTTTGAAATGATGTTCCCTGAACAATCTTCATGGAGTTGATGTAGTCTAAGCTTTGGTTTTAAATTGCTAATTCTACATCCATAAAATTAAATCCATTTTATCCCCTGATGATGTTCCTGTTTAATTAGTCTGTTCTGTCTCTTTGTTCTGTGTAGAAATTCCTGAATCGAGTCCCACTGAGAGAACACCACCCAGTGAGCATGTCAACTTATCCAACTTTCAGGGTCTCAGGCAACACCCTACCTTTGGACCTGCTCCCAGCAGCAAGTTTCAGTGGGCCATCAAATCAATGCGTATTCCCAAACTAGGCCTTCCTGGAAATGTGGCATATGTGGGTAAACATCCCGCCTGGGATCCAATGGAAGCCAAAGCAGGACCCCTTGAGGTGATGACCCTGGCCACCTCCCTTCGACAAGACTACACGGATAATTATTCAGGTGAAGGAAAGGACCAGGACACAGAGAATGGTAATACTCCTACTGCCAGAAGTGCATCAGGAGAGGAAAAAGAAATAGAGGGCAGTGGAGAGGGGAGCAACTTGCAGGGTGGATTTGGAATGAAAGTCAACAATTTGGACAGCAGTGGCACCAAATTGATTCCTGAGCCAAAATCTTCACTCAGTCTGAGTGATTTTGCCACTGTGGCTGAGCGTACAACTTTGTCCCAGTGGCAGCTGGTGGAACAGCCCACCACCCCACCTCAGGGCTCCCAGGAAACAGAGAAACCAGAGGAGGCCAGGGGCGAGATCCTCTACATTCACAGGCCTACCGACAGCATCTCCTCTACCTCCTCACCCAGCAGGGAAGATAGTTCAAACTCCGGTTTCACCCCAGTTTTTAGAAAGGACAGCAAAGGTGCAAGCAGTAATGAGGTGATGATTACCACACCTGAGGCTTCAATGGAGTTACTGACAACTTCTGAAATGACAACAACAGAGCTTCTGGCCAGAGAGGCACAGACAATGGATCCTGCCACCACAGCAACCATTACAGAAAATAAATCTTACACAGAGGAGTCATCTATTTCCATTTCTTGGGCTCAGGAAGACAAGGAAAAAGCTATAAGTTTATCCAGCATGCAGGGCCACCTCTCAGCTACTCCAGCACCTGAAGGAGCATCTGCAACCACTAGTGAAGTTGCTCAGTTGACCACCGTCATATCAGACATCAAGGTTGCTGCTACAGAAATGGAATCCAGATCTGCAGTTTCTGAGTCCTTTGTTGTGGGAAGCCGCTGGACTCCACTGAAGGACTTAAAGTCAGAGGAACACAAAACACCAGCAACAACAGAGGACAAACATGCAAACAATCCATTTGGCATTCTCGTACCCAGCTGGGAATTTGGGCTCATCCCATCAGGTAGGTTAGCGTCATAGTGTTCCTAGTTAATTAACTGTCATTATTGTCCTCATGGTTGTAATTGTCTAATCAGTAGAGATTTATATAATTATATATGCAGATTAGATTAGAGACAAAAGCATCAGTACTATCCAACTTAGAACTAACTCAAATATAAAACATATCCTCCCAACTTGCTCTTTGAGTCACTTGTTGTTCCATTCTACATCTCCTTTCTGTCTCTTGCTTTGACATACATCATGCATTCTTAATCCAGCCTTGTTCGCCCTTTGTGCCTTCACATTCACTTTCATTCCTTGTGCCTCCCTCCCACACTGGTATGGAGACAACTTTAGACAGGGACGTATGCAGTGAGGTGAGACCAGCTAGGTCTTAGTGAAGTAATTAGCAGGTCAGAGTGAGTGCAATTAGGTGAGCTGGGGAGAGGCAGAAATCCTGGTCCCCAACAAATCAATGTAGACACAAACTACAAGATGGGACTCGTAATTGACTGTGGTCTCTGCTTCTTTCTCATTTTCTTTTGTGTTTGTGCTTATTTGGCTCGTTCACCCATTTTTGGCTCAACTTTATTTTCTTACACATTCACAGTAATTACAGTGTCTGTGCTGTTTGGCTCTCCGTGCATCGATTTCTTTTGATGCTTAATGCACCTACCACATGTGGCAGAAAACCTCAAAGTAAATGAACATGGCAAACACTCTATTCTGTTTAAGACTACTCATTTCTCCCTTGTCTAAATTTATCTGGTTTTAACAACCAAAGTGTGTTTGCTTAATGTTTAATGAATCTATCTGGAAGGACTGCAATATTTATTGATCCTGCTTAACTAATGCCTTGCATCCACCCTCAGATCTGTGCTTCTAGTATTTTCCTGGCTTTTGAAAATGCATTTTTAAAATCATGATTTGGATTATGAGTCATCCTGCTGAGTAAAGTGCATTTCTAAAAGTTTCATGTCATCACATGGAAGGTGCTGGTGGGAATTATGTTGCTTGACTTGCATGTAGCCCAATAAGATTAACCACTTTCTTGCCTGCACTATTTGCTGCAGCATGCATCATTTAGATGTGACCATTTTCTGATTATGTTTTTTTTTTTTCCTCCATAGGAGAAACCAACTTTGGTCTAGTGATGTTTTCTAGTTTACAGGGAACTGTAAAGGAGGAGATGAGCCTTCATCCATTTAATAACAACAGGAAGAGGAGATAGATTTTGATTTCAGTCGAATGCACCACAGCAAACCAATAACATAGGCTCAACACTACTCAGTCTTGTTTACTTGAAGTGGAGTGCTGCATTCAATATATTCACATTTTATGAATGCTTTCTATGGAGCATGACCATGACCCATTATGCTATCATTTAATTTTAGTGAATGTGTAAATCCTGCCCAATGATTTTATTCAGAGAAGAAAAATCGGTTTATATAACTGCCACTCAAGGGCACTTTTAAAAAAAAAATTGGACTCTGTGTTATCCGACTGTTTATTACATCAGAAAATTAAAAGAAAGCCGTCAGTAGCAGAGGACATTTTGTCTTTATCGTGGTGATATTTGAGTGGCCCTGCTGTTGTTGAGTGATTAGAAGCACGAGACCACTTCCTCTGTGTGACCTTTTATAGTTGTCAATTTTTAGTACAGAGGAAATTACAGCAATGGTTGTCTGCCCATTACTTCAGAGAGATAGAGACAGAGAGAAGGGAAAGGGCAGGAGAATGGACAGCCCTGGGAAGCAAGAATAGGGGGCGGGAGGGTTGAGGCAGAGCTGGAGAGAGGTGAGCATGTCCTCCACAACGCTGTGGGTTGGAGTACATAGAGCTCTTTAATCAATGATCAGAGACTACACTAACCATTGCCCAGTGGGCATCCAGAAAGCACATTGTTCCTCCTCATGCTTTCTTTTTCCTCCTTTCCTCTTTATTTTATTTATTTATTTTTTTTGTTCTTTTTTTACGTTTCTGTGCTTCCTTACAATCTTCATTCAGTGTTATCAGAACAGACTCAGCCCCTTTATGTCCTGTTTGGCTATATATCTGTGCGATAAGACAATGGCATATAACGGAACATCCAGCTTTTCCAATTCCCTGTCGCTCTGGCCTCCAGCTAAACCCACAGAGATGGGTGGACGGACACACACACACACACACACACACACACACACACACGAAAGAAAAGATATGTGAAGAAGTACCAGCATGCCAAGCTCACTCTGGATTAAACCTCCATAATCCATCCCACATGTCACACCATCATATACGGACACATATACACAGGATGTGTGTTAATCCCTGTCTGTGAACACTGTGAGAAGTAAAGACATTTATTTTGTTTCTAACATAATGTATTTTAATTTCCATATTGTATAATTGTAAACATGGCATTTATGGAAGTTTGCAACCACAAAAAGTTAGAAAATTGATTTACAATCCAGTGTATCCCAAGAAGCATGGAAATTTATGGAGTACTTCAGAGCACCGGCATCCAGCCCTTTGGGGTGATGAAGCAAGGCAGGTGCATACAGTAATATTGGCTGTCTATCCAACCTTTAAATTACCAATGCTGGTCTGATACTCTGGCAAACAGGGAGCAGGATGCCTCTGAGTTATAGCCATTTTGACTGAAGCCTTGTCCCAGACCCAAGATGGATCAGACCTCTGGCGACATCAATAACACGGCAGCCAGGCCTCTACCAAATTAGAGTGTTAAATTTGGAGGAGAAGAGCCAGTAGGTTGAAGAGTGTGTGTGTGTGTGTGTGTGTGTGTGTGTGTGTGTGTGTGTGTGTGTGTGTGTGTGTGTGTGTGTGTGAGAGAGAGAGAGAGAGAGAGAGAGAGAGAGAGTGTGAGGGGAAGACGGAGATAAATGGAGACAGGGACAGGCTGGGGTGGCATATTATCAGTGTGGGTCTGTGGATAGATGTTCAGTTTGTCTGCTGGCTGTTGGACTCCTTGGATAGGCTGTCTGGAGCAGCGAGAGGGCACATTCTCAATGCTGCATATAGAAGTCTATTGATTTTCCTGCCTCTTGTTCCCTGTGTCTCCCATCTTTTTTTTTCTTGACTATCCTTTCCCTCTGCCTTACTAGCTTTTCTCATCTCCCTCCTTGCCCATCTCCCAGACTTTATGTCTTTTATTACTCTGCTGGTCATTGTTATGACTCTCCCTGGCATAATGTTTTGATAGCCTCTTGAACTCCAACGCGAGACAACACAAGGCAGTCAATTGCCATCTAACTGTATCTGTCCCCTGTAGGATCCTCTGCCTCAGCAGAATCACTTGCTTTTAAAAAAAGAAGTCACCTCACTTTAAATCCATTTACTGCCTAATCAGTCATCCTCCTCTCTGCTTTCCATCTTCAAGTTTCTCTTCTTTCTTTTCATGGTGTAATTCCACCATTTTTCCATATCAAACACTCCTGCCGAATCTAATCCACTGCCATTGGCTGCTGCTTATTAAATGAATGGCCTTTGTTAAAGAACAGCCTTAAGGGACTCTTGGTTCTATCATGGTGTGGGATGAAATGGCGTTACATCCCGCTCTGTGCTGACTGAGCATAGACTCTTTGTATCCCGTTAACCAGGGGAATAACAGAGCTACCAAAGTGTTGAAAATGAGCTTAGATCAAGTCTGCTGAGGAATCACACTGAACCTTTTGTGTACATCATTAACAGTTAATGATGATAATGCATACCAGTTTAAAATCCACTGAATTTGCATCAAATCCCTAATGCCAGTTTCTCTGTAAACAGATGGTTAACTTCAGGGATATTTCGGTCATCAGTCTCAGGTGAAGGCTATTACAGAGAGAATGTCATGCTTTGAGGTAATAGTTAAGCGAGGACCTCAAATACCGAAAGCATGGAGACAGAACAGCAGTTATAAAAAATGAATTCCTTTATTTTCAGCACATATGTATGACTGAACAGAAGGTGCTTCAAAAACAAGGCAGGAAGTCTATCATTCAAAAAGAAAAAACAAAAAGTCCTCAGCAAAACAACCAAACGCAGCAAAATAGCCTGAAATCACAAAGGAATTAGACGCAGAAACAGGAGGGCTTTGTGACAATAACCCGCCTATTACAGAGAGAGAAAATGCAGACTAAATACACACACCAGGGAGAAGGGTAATAAGGAACAGGTGAATTCAATTAAGACAGTAATGAAGGTGGGAAAAGGACAAAAGAGAACAGGAAGATGCAGAAAGCCACATGAAGAACTAACCTACAAAATTAAACACGGAGCCTAAACTGGCACAGACATCCACACAAAGGAAGCACAGAAGGGACTGAAAAAAACAAACCAGTATTTAAAAATAGAACTAAAAAGAAAAATTAAGGATTATAACAAAACCCACAGATAAACACAAAGATCATGACCCCTTAAATCAGGTGTGAAAACAAAAACCTGCTTACTAAAATTATATAAAAGTTTGTTAATAGCCCCTCGCAGGTAGGAGACCACAGACAAACAAAGCCATCATTTTGCTGGCAGATAGGCCTTGCTTCATTCTTACATTCTTGCTGCAGCTACTTGTGTTATTTTGTGTTCCCTGAGTGGCCATGTATAATCTGACCTGAGATTAGCCTTTACATCAGAATCTCTAACCTTAGGTAAACAATATGGTCTTGGTTAGCAATTCTAAAGATCTCTTAAAAGTGTGAATCGATAACCACAGTTTTACCCCAGCCACGGTTTACAAGAGGATGCTGGCCAGCAGGACTATCAATACAACTGGTATCAAAAGCTTCTTGCAGCTGAAAGAGGCGAGTCATTTTCTCTTATATAACAGACAACTAAGTTAATGCTACCACACTATTAGTCTTAGAGTAAAGCCATGTGGATAGCACACACTATCACAGTTTAGTTAGAGAACTTATGTTAACACTAGCAAACTAAAAACTGTACGTAGAAGATGGATAAAGCCCCCCTCCTTTTTTTTTTTTTTAAAGTCCTGCTATGAAGTCTTGAGCTGAGGATCCTCATTTTGCTGGTTTGAAACCACATGTGTCTAGCAAGGCTTGGATGTGACTGAGAAACAGAGAGACACTAAATAGTCATATTAAAGCCACTTGTCAAGCATAAGGTAGGGTCACCATACACTGCTTCATTGTCCCTTCAGATTTTGGGCACATCCTAGGTGAGGTATGTCAGGCAGGTCCAACTGGGAGGAGACTCCAGGACAGACCTAGGACATGCTGGAGAGATTGTGAGAGAAAGCTTCAGTGTCCTCAACGAATGTTTTCCTATAGACCCTGCCTCTCGCCCTATGACAGCTGGGATAGGCTCCAGCTTTCCTTTTTGAAAAGGAAAAGCGGAAGAGGATGGATGGATGGATGTCTGATACAACCAGATTTATTTTCACAGGTTTAAGACACTTTTTCATTGGTCTCACTCTTCAAACTCAGAAGCTATGTACCATCTTTTTTTATACAGTCTCTGCAGCAAACCAGGCACTGAAACAGTAATTGGTTAGGCTACAAGCAAAGCCAGCAAGAAAAAGCAGATGCTACCCTCTTTATGCCATCATGAAACTTCAATTGCAGAATCAATATTTTGTAATTTCCAAGAGAAACAAATGCAGTCTGATTATGAGAAAAGTTGTTTTGTGAATATGGTGAAATAACAATCTGTGGAGTGATATAAAGTAACTAAAGTAGGAATTCTCATCTCCAAGATCAAAAACTTTCTTTGGAAATTTAAAAGGTTTGACTTATTGAAATTCAAATACACACCCCCTCATTATAAACTATTGCTTAGCCATGTATCTATACAACTTAGGTGCCATTTTTTCTTATCATGGTAAACTTAACTTAGCTCATCACCTCTATATAATATTCTAATGTATTATTTGAAGAATATCCAACAATAGTGTTTCATAGTCACATAAGAATGAAACACTATGCAACAGCATAATTCATTATTTTTGAACAACTAATAAAAAATAATACAGGGCTAGAAGTCAGAAGACTTTTTTCATTTTCATTGTTTGATCCTTGATAATAATACACATTAAGTATACAGAGAATAATATAAACAGTACATAAGAAGAAGAGTCTGCCCAGAGCCTTTCTGTGTGGCCTTTCTGCCTGTGTGGGTTCTCACTGGGTACTCCAGCTTCCTCCCACAGTCCAAAGACATGCAGTTAGCTTAGGTTAACTGGTGATTCTAAATTACCCATAGGTGTGGATGGTTTCCTGTCTTTCTTTGTTAGCCCTGCTAGAAACTGGCGACCTGTCCAGGGTGTACCCTGCCTCTTGCCCTACAGCAGCTCGGATAGGTTTCATCCCCCCGCGACCCTGAATTGGATAAGCGGAAGAAAATGGATGGATGGATAAAATAAAGCAGCCTTGACAAAGTACAGAGAGCTCAATCAAACACGATTAACCTTTAGCAAATCAAGATGCGCCGGCTATATGTCAAAGTTGAATTTGTTTTCAACATCCAAGAAGTGGGTAAGCACAGTGGCTAATGATACAAATGCTGTGCCTGGCAAGGTCATCATCCAACATGACAGCAAGAAATGGTATTAAAAAAAAATCTTACTCCTTTGCAAAGCACAGTTGGTTTTCAATGAATAAAGTCAAACCCACACTGAATAAATATTTCAGCAGGGAATTTTATTTTACATCAGGCAAAATGCTCAAGCAAAATATCTGTTATCAGTGTTCTCTGTCTTCTGGGAATGGACAGTGTTCTTTATACATGTAAAAATCAATGACACACCACTTAAGTTTGTAAAGCTAATACGCTGTGAAAATTTTGGTTTAATATTCTGCAGCAAGTCTGGAAAAGCACAGAAAAGATGTCTTGAACAGGCGTTTTTATGGCATCATAAAAATGCTTTATTATGTTTGCTACCGCAACAAAACCTGGTGATTATTCAGCCTCTAGGAGTCCCATCACAGGCAGCTGTATTTTATTTTTTAGATTGTATGACCCAGAGCTCCCATTATGGCAGATGAATGACTGCATCCCTTGACTGTTCCTGGTAGCAAATCCGCAACAGAATTGATAAACAAGTTTTGTTGTTGTTTTTATGAATATTTTCTCATCTCAAGGCTCTCTAAAGATCAGTTGGGAGGCAGACCAAAGTGCTGTATTAACTTCAGTAATGCAGTAACAGTCAACACTAAACTTTAATTTTTTGTGTGTCCCTGGGCACAACATATGGCTTTTAATCATGCATTTGTTTTGTTATTACTCAGCTTTATTCTCACATATGCATAAAGCCCCTTTGTGTGAACATTTGTGGGCTTTTTTTTTTCTCCCATTCAGCTTTCCTTAGCTTTGCATTTTTGTATTGCGAGTTTACGATAATCAGTCCTACTCCCATATCAGCCAAACTATGGCAAACATAGGTGCCTGTTGGCTTTATGAATGAGACACATTCAAACCAGCTGACTCAATGAGGAATAAAACAAGTAAAACTAAAATCTCACAGCAGATAAAGTCATCAGCTGCTTGTTGGAGCGTTCAGGCGTCCTCATCTTTTCCTGTTTTATTGTACTCATTTTCATTTAGCAGCTCCTCAAAACCAGATAAGTGAAGACCTCTCCTGGGCCATACGTCACCCTAAAAAAACCAGACAGCAATTCACTCAGAAATGTTGTGTGTGTGTGTGCGTGCGTGTGTGGATGTTTTTTTCTTCTGACCCAGTGAAAAACTGAGTGTTTATTATCAGGCACAGCCTTAGGCACCCTGCTGGTTTGTAGAGTTTCATGAAGCAAAGAACAACATCACCTCTGTGTGCCACCAATCATGAGATGATGGGAGCGATGGATGGAGACAGAGAGCTTGACATGGTGCTGTCAGACAGAATAAAATCCTCTATGTGGAGTCATTGTGTGGCTGTGCAGCATGGAAGAGATTCACCTGGTTGCATGATGTAGGTAACCATTACAATGGAGCATTCAAGTCCCATCAGATTAAATGTCAAGAAATCAGCTTCCTTCTGCTGAAAGAAACTGGGATCTAAAAGGTCTTTCCCCTTAGAGGTCAGAAATGAGACCAACTAGCAGCTGTGGTGGGTTTTTTTGTTTGTTTGCTTTTGTTTTTAAACATCATACTACTTTATTACCTCTGAATGAGGAGCCTCTAGGTATAAATTTACTGGTAACTGGTCACCAGGCACAGTGTAAAAAAATGGCTGCATAATATTCCGGTAACACACCCAACGTGATTTGAATAGCAGCGTCTTTGCGGGTTCCTCTCACGTTTTCATTCTTCATTTGCAGTCAGACACACACACGCACACCTGTCAGCATTTCAGCCAGTCACACATGCGTGCACATGCCGTCAAAAATGGAGCTGCCTGCTATCAAGGTTAACAGCGAAATGTATGACTTCAAATTGAGGTATTTTCTAGCTACAGAGGAGTGGCAGCAGAGAGGATGAGTGCACCCAGCTGGGGGTTTTGAGTTGCTAGATTGCCTGACTGACTTTGCTCCCTCTCTGTGGCACTAAAGGCAAAGCAGAGCTGTGGCAGGGGTGTTTGGCTCCCAGCATCAGTCACAACGCATCATGTAGCAGCCAGCCCACAGCGGGTGCAGGGGTTGAGCGGTCTCTTCATGTAGGGCATGTCAGACACACCCACGGATCTGTCCCAGTGAGGAGGATTCATAGACGAGAAAAAATTACAAGACACAAGGGGGGGAAGGTCTTTAAATGGGTAGAGGATACGAAGGTGTAAATTATACAATTTTTCTGAGTTTCTGCTGGCAAGTAGCACTGTGAGGTCATTTAAAGTAGTTCTTCTTTGTTGAGTTTTAAATATTTCTTCAGGCAAACCTTCCTGCCCACAGCTTGCTTCTAGTAATAGTGCTGCTCTGCTGTCAGAACACCTTACTGATAGTAACCACAGTGGAATAGAAACATACACACAAAGGAAGGTGAGATCCCCAACTCTGTGTGTGTGTGTGTCTGGTCTCTTCTATTACTAATGTTGTGTGACCTAAATCCATTTAGGTAGTCAAATTGTGGGAACCTGACTTGAATTATAGGGACAAAAAAAACAAGTGTGACTCATTCAATATAAGGTTAGGCAAGAAGCAGTTATGCTTAGGATCTGGGTCTCTGAAACACATAGAACTCATAGTAATGTCCTCTAAAGTAATGGAAACAGAACTCTGTGTATTTGTTATTTGTGTGTCGCCTGCTTTTTCTTTCTGGTCTGAGACTCTTTCGCAGTGTCATGTTCACAAAAAACGAAATGTTATGTGTCCAGGGCCAGTGAAGGTGCGTCCATATTTGCGTAGATATTTGTGGAAAATATTTGTGAGAAGTAGAACAGAATTTGAAGGATTTGGTGATTACTGATTGCGTTTTCAGCGAGTCTCAATTTTGGCTGCGTCTCTCTTAAGCTGACGTGCCAATCACAGTGGGGAAATGGCTCATAATTTTTGTCAAGAAAAGAGTGCAAATAAGCTTTTCCAAGCAAAAAAAATTGTTTTGTTTTTGATCCAGACAAAAAAGACACAGATGTACATGATCTCAAATATTTTGCAAAGGGAGGATGTCCCTTATTAAATGTCACTTACATTTTTGAATACACTGAAAGTCTAGTTGTGTCAGTATTGTGCAGGTCGTGCTTATTCCATGATTCATCTTTCAGATTTAAACAAAGTCGATTATAGGAATGAACTCTGTCTGCTCTATACTGCCAACAGGAGTCATATCCAACATATGGCAGGCTGGGTAATGTTTGTCTGTTGTATCACCAAAGTAACCACAGTGGTTCATTGTGCAAATTGGCACTGTACATTGGTTTAACACTTATTAAACAAAAACACAAATAGATTATGGGGATTTAACTGACTGAAGAAAAAAGCTTTCTGTCACGGCTGGTGCTGGCAAGGCAGGGAGGACCCCAGAGCAGGACGCAAGGCGAGAGCTAATTTGGTTTATAGCTTTATTCAAAAAACACTTAAACATAAAACAGGCTGATGGGGCGCCCACAACACAAAACCCAAAATTTGAAAAATCAAAACTTAATAACTAGAACTAAAACACACATCCAACATCACAGAGATGTAGAGACGAGGACCCAAACAAGGAACAGAAGAAAACAAAGGGCTTAAATACACGCAAGGGGATTAGGGCAAGTGAAAACACCAGGGGACGACAGGTGAACCAAATGAACCTAATGACACAAGGGAAGCAAAACTAAACACAAAGCACAGGGAACACGAGACTGTCAAAATAAAACAGGAGGGGACTCAAGGGAACAGAGACGCAGACTTGACACAAGGAAACACAAGGAACTAGAAACAAACTAAAACCCCACAACAAAAGAAAACCCCCAGAACAGACAAATTAAAGCCAAACCACAAAAAAACACAGGGTCCACAAACCCCAGACCATGACACTTTCATATTGTCTACAAGCAGTGGTGGATGACAATTAACAGAACTATGTATCATAGTCTGTTTTAGTGCAGCTGCGTGCTTGAATAACCTCTGGTAATTATCAAACCATCCAAAGCATTTTGCTTGATGAAACTGCCATATTATTTTAAAAATGCCATGCTTCATGTTTTCACTCATATTTCAACCTCTCCCTTCTGATTTGCATGCAACTCCTTTATAAATATTTTGCACTAACTGTGTTACAAGGGCATAAAAATATCAAACAGAGGAGGACTGTGGATTTCAAGGGCAAAACATGCATTCATGTTCCCTGCACTTCATGTGGCACTTTTTGCAGTGTGCCGAAAATCAGCGTACTGAATACTTGAAATGTGAAACTGCATAGTGCACTCATTGCACACATAAATTGACTGCATATTTTTCATGCATCATGGATGTTCGTGGCATTGTGAAATAACTTCATATGTAATTTTGAGTTTTTTTTAGTCAAAATATAAATTCATAATCAGTGACAGTATTTAAGCCCCTTTTCCAGTTCTGTGGGTATTTTCTCCACATCTTAAACTGTTTACATATATATATATATATGTGTGTGTGTATATATATATATATATATATATATATATATATGTGTGTGTATATATATATATATATATATATATATATATATATATATATATATATATATATATATATATAGACACCTTTAAGTCTGAGGCCATGGTCCTCAGCCGGAAAAGGGTGGAGTGCCCTCTCCGGCTCAGGGACGACTTCTTGCCCCAAGTGGAGGCGTTCAAGTATCTCGGGGTCTTGTTCACAAGTGACGGGAGCGGGAGATCGACAGACAGATCAGGGCTGCTTCTGCAGTAATGCGGACGCTGCAACGGTCTGTCGTGGTGAAGAGGGATCTTAGTGTAAAAGCGAAGCTCTCGATTTACCGGTCGATCATCGTTCCTACCCACATCTATGGTCACGGGCTTTGGGTAGTGACCGAAGGAATAAGATTGCAAATACAAGCAGCAGAAATGAGTTTCCTTCAAGGGGTGGCTGGCCTCTCCCTTTGCGATAAGGTGAGGAGTGTGGCCATCTGGGAGGGGCTCAGAGATAGAACCGCTGCTCCTCCACATCAAAAGGAGCCAGTTGAGCTGGCTCGGGCATCTGATTAGGATACCTCCTGGCTGCCTCTTGGGTGAGGTTTACCAGGCATGTCCCACCGGGAGGAGGCCCAGGACACGCCTTGGGGTCCCTCTGGATGAGCTGGAGGAGGTGGCTGGGGAGAGGGAAGCCTGGGCTTCTCTGCTTAGGCTCCTGCCCCCGCGACCCGGCCCCGGATAAGCGGAAGAGAATGTACAGTACATATATATATATATCCTGCTCAAAAAAATAAAGGGAACACTCAAATAACACATCCTAGATCTGAATGAATGAAATATTCTCATTGAATACTTTGTTCTGTACAAAGTTGAATGTGCTGACAAAAAAATCACACAAAAATCATCAATGGAAATCAAATTTATTAACCAATAGAGGCCTGGATTTGGAGCCACACACAAAATTAATGTTGAAAAACACACTACAGTGCTGATCCAACTCTGATGTAATGTCAAAATGAGGCTCCGTATTGTGTGTGGCCTCCACGTGCCTGTATGACCTCCCTACAACACCTGGGCATGC
>JAMQGT020006262.1:0-75872 GCA_024447675.2 Pterophyllum scalare | reverse complement strand
GTGTAACATTTACTTCGTTCAGTTACGTATTGCAAACAGTAAACTTGGCTTTTTAGTAGTCTCTAATGGCAGTTTAAACACAACAGCAACAAAATAAATAAATAAATAAAATTGTTTCCAACCCTTGTGTCTTCTTTAGGAAATTATAGATTAAACTTAATTCATAGGCTTCCTTACATGTTTAACAAATATTAGGCTGCCAGCTTGTGTGACAAACTGCATCATACTCTAAGCTACCTTATTAAACACTGTGTCAAGCAGCAGCTTGCAGTTGTAAAACAAAGTAAACTGTTTAGCAAATTTCCAAAACAGAACCATATTTGTATGTTTAGAAATAGATGCGGGACTGGAAATGTTCAACAAAATTCTAACCTATAGGTTAGAGCCAGTAAAATATTAACTGCTACTTATTGCACCTTTAAGATCAAGTGAAACTCATTTAATAGAACCTTACTATATTTCTTTACTATTATCTGAAAATAAAGGATAACTGAATAAATACATAATTTTAATTACCTCTGAGACAATGCTATGCAAGATTTTATTTGTTCTGCCTCTTTCTTTGAGATATACCATGGTCAGTGGTGATTCATTTCTTAAACTCCCTGAAGGTATTTTGTTTGACATTAGAACTTAAGCAAACCTTTTATTCATAGTATATTAAAACAGAGATAGCTAAGTGAGAGAAAAGCAGGACCTACTGTCTTTAAAAAAAATACAGTTGTACTTTAGAGTTACAACTGATCCCACAACACTTAAATGCAGAAATCATTCATTTTAAAAACTGAAATAATCCTATTGAACAATTTATGGGTGGCATAGATCTAGTGTATTTGTTATACTTAGTCATTATTCCCCATTAACATGCAACACTTTTTTCTGTTTTTTTTTTTGTTGTTTTTTTGGTTTTGTTTTTGGGTTTTTTTTGGAGCAGGGGTTGTCTTTACAAGAAAAGTAACTGTTTGCTATAATATATAAGAACATCACAAAATGCCTAAAATAAATTCTTCCTTATTTGACAAGGAAGTTGTGAAATGTGTTCTATGGAATGTTGATTGCTCCCATTGTCGTGCTTTGAGAGGTGCAACTATCACAAAGAAACTGAAGATAGAGGCTTACACGTGACATGGTTTCTGGTTTCTGTCTCTTGATGTTGACACCTCCATTGCAGGAGACAGAATGCATACAGCATGTCTGCCAGGGTGTGTTTTGAACCAAAAAGAAGACATAGGTAGATCTTTACACTTGACTGTATAGCAGTATCAGAAATGATAAAAACTATTTATGCTGCATCACTCACATGACTGACTAGAACACGCTGCATACACTCAACCTTTCAGGTTATTACATCCAGCAAACTACATCTAATGTATTCAGATGAGATGTGTCTGCAAGAAATCGTATAGTAAACTATTGTCATAGAAATATTTTGAATATTTTCCCCAATTTGTTTATTATCAAGATAGATGAAATGAAAAATATATCATATATATTACATCCACCAACTTGCTTGCAACCCACTTAAGGGTGGGGTTAGGTTGCATTTTAGCCACATGCTAAACATGACATTACCTTTCAAATCAGGTTCCTTACATGCATCTTACCCTCGTAGTTTTCCTTTTTTGTTCCGTGTTTTCTGTTCCTGTTTTCTGTTTATCTGTTCAGGTGAATATGTCAAATAGGTGAAATTTCCATATAACTTAATACTAACTGTACCCCTAATCCTAATCTTAAAGAACCTCGTGGCTACCTGATGGATGTTTAGTGGTTAAACTGCAGCCTTCAAGATGAGCACAAAGCTGAATTAGAACTTCTGTAAAACAGAAAACCTTATACATTTTTCAAAGGAAGGATTTATTGAAGGGCTGTTGTACTAAATGAAATAATGTTAACATGTGACTAAAATGTGACCTAACCCTAAGTGGCTAGTTAAGGTCAACTGTGATCCTATGGAAAGTTTTAATAACTGTAACACCCCAATTTGCACTGCACAGCATTACTGAAATCTAAAGTCAATCCAAATGTGAACATTTCTCCTCTGGTCAGCCAAAGAACCACTGAGCTGTGCCATTCATGATGTCTAAAGTACTTTGTCTCTTCTTCTACTTCTATGGCATATTGCTTTGTCTTACTCTCAGCTTCAGATGTTTACCTCAGTCTATATACTGCATTTCTGTTAAGCTCCCCTCTTTGTCAAGCTTTCATAGTTCCTCCCCATCTTGGTAAGGCACTGTAACCTCTTGTCTCCCCTTTCTTCCTCCTTACTGCTGCCTTTGTTGTGCTATTCCATCACTACAAGAAACACATTTGATTGTTTCAAGCATGCATTAACTGTGTCTGCAGCCATGACGTTCTAAAACCAAAAAATCACTTTTGTTTGACTTTTCAGGCTGTTTTTTCTTTTTCAGGCTGCTTTGGTATTGCCTTTCAGAAAACCACAAATGTCCATTAATAAATGTTACTAAGGTATTTAAAAAACAAAACAAACAACAATAAAAACTAAACAAAAACTGAAGCTCTATCAGTGGCACACAGACCTTGTTATAATCCTTACACAATAAACTATTAAAGAGTTGGACACAACACACATGCTGAATGTTAAACTCTTCTTAGAAAGGACTGTTTGTCAGGGTGGTGACATTACATGTTATCTGGTCAGTGACATTTACAAGAGCAGATGATCAATCTTGCCAGCAATATGAACCAGCGTTTTGGAGAAATGGATATCTCTGAGACCCTGTTAATACTGGTGACACACATTAGAAATTTTTTAAAAACAAAACAAAACAAAACATAAAAACAAGTACCAAAGACAGTAATGGATTCAGCCATTACAGAAGCCATTTTGAGGATGTGTATTTCTTAAAGCAGATTAGAAAGCTTCCATGTTGCTCAGCTCAACTGGAACAAAATGGACTTGATGGACACATGATAAGCAATGTGAACACATAATAAAGGGACCCTTCACACACAGTGCTGGCATGGCACAGGGTGTGGACACAGCATGACCATCTGTAATTTACTGTTTTATTTCATTTTATTTTGCCTCTGTACATCACCACAGTGGATTTTAATCAAATAATCAAGATTATGTACATTTTTACCTTGAATTCCAGGAGTTTAACTTTACTTTAGCTATTTAGAAAATACAATTTTTATACATAGTCTTCTATTTTCAAAGGCTCAAAAGTAACTGAACAAACTAACATAATGCACTACCATGCCTTTACTGCATCTTCCTCCAGTTACTACTTGATTGTAGGTCTCTCAGCATTAAGTCTTAAGAACTGAAAAGCATGCTCTGTTGGATTAAGCAGGTGACTGACCTGAAAATCTTTTAAATATCCCTTGCCCTGAGAAATTTTGGGGTTGCTTTTGTGGTATGCTTTGGGTCATTATCAATTTGCACTGTGAAATGCCGTCTAATCAATTTTGCAGCATTTCATTAAATCTGAGTAGAATATGGCCCTGTAAACTTCAGAATACATCCTGGTATTTCTGCCCAGTTCCATTGGAACCTCTGCATGCCTGTGCCTGAAGGTAGCTGCAGGAAAGGCCTGACAGCCTGGCAGAGCATCTCAAGGGGGGGGGGGAATCACAGCATTTGGTGATGTCCATGGGTTCTAAACTAACACTCATTGACTACAAAGGATTTTTCTCCAATATCAAAAACAATCCTTTGATTTAGAAATTTATTATTTTAGCATTATATTAGTATTACTTTGTCTAATTACTTTTGAAAATGGGGGAATATGTATAAAAATGGCTTTAATCTAATACTTTTGTTAAACTCCTTGAAGTAAAACTGAAGGTCTGTTCTTCAATTACATCTTGATTGTTGGATTTAAAATCAACTGTGGTGGTATAAATAAGCAAAGTTGCAAGAAAATGTGTCATTATCCAAATACTTATGGACCTAACTGCAATTCACCCCAGCACAGCAGCCCTGTTTATGAAGAATTTTCCTCATTGCACAAGGCGCTCATTCATTCTGCTCTGTGGTTGTTCTGAGGGCTGCACTGTAGTACTGTGTTGGATGTGCATCTTCAGTCTCCCCATACCCTAAATCAGCTCAGCACCACTTTCAGCATATAAAGCCTCCCTAAGTGCTGGCTTGCTGCAGGGATGTTGCCGGATTAGGGGGTCAAATGTGATTACTGTATCCACCTCCTGCACCTACATGCAGCATGCATTACACACATGAAAAGTCATAAACATGGTCATATTAAAGTAAAATAATCTTTAGGTTTCTTATTTTTACCTTCAATACACCACTCCTTTGTATTTTTTGCATCTTACTGTGAATATAGAATAAGATGAAGCAAATAAGTCATCATCAGAGTCAAAATTTTAGACGTGCCACTTGTAATGTATTGTACATCATATAATCTGATGTTTTCTATGTACAAAGTCTCCAAAGCATTCCGAAGAGTGTGTGCTGGAGGTTCGGGAGGCAGGACTGACTGTCTGGATGACGACTCAGGGTGCAGCCTGCTGAAGAGCCTGGTCACTTGAGGAGAGATGAAGCATAGAGAGGAACCCATGATTTGGTAGAATACAGCTTTCTCAGAAAAGTAAGAAAGGTCTGAGGGACAAGCAGAGGCCAGATGGCTGCAGTGGGACTTTAAGAGTTAACACTTTAAGGTTGACTCAGTTGAGCTGGTCTTCATACTGTTTCCGGAAACAGTCGCCGGCAGGGAAAAACTCCCAGCAACGCTCCTGGTACATCTTCCATACGTAAGACTCCTTAAAGAAATACAGAAGGAGGTAAAGAGGGTTTGCTTCATGTGTGTTACATTTAAAGTCTAATCATTACATTAACTTTGTTTACTATTGAAATTAGCAACAACAGTGCAAGCTTCAGATACCTGCTAAAGCAACTGCTAAAGCCCTATGTTTCAGTGTTCAAACCTGAACCCCACCAATCCACATATAACATCTTGATGCAACTGTTGTGATTTAGCACTATACAAATAAAACTGAATTGAATATTCAAATGTTCATTGTTAATCTGAACCCCAGGAATACACATGGTGTTTGTTTGTGAAAATCCAATTTCACATGTCCCCCAGACAAGTTTCTTTTCTGTTTCTGTGTCTAACTTTCTGCCCTCCTCATCTGCTCTGCAGTTTGGCATGGCTTCCGTCAAATGACCCTGGGGCTATTTTGAGCAGCATGGCATGGACAGCTGCTTTTGTAACACTTTTGAAACATTCCACAGCGCATCTGGTGGAATCACAATTTTTTCCTTAAGTAGGTGTGATTAGCTTGAGGAAAACAACACAATCATGTGAATTCATGTTTTTTATACCCAAATTTGAGCCGGCACACTGGACTTCTCTGAGAAGTCATAAATTAACCAAGTGTAACATTCAACCACTAAAACAAACTTTTCTGTTCAGGAATGCAAATAAATAACTGTAATGCATCTTCTTTTTTTTGTAAAACAGTAAAATTTATAGATAACAAAAATAAATATATTTTAATATTAAAAATATTTCAGTTAAAGAGCTTGTGCATACTGGTGGAAATATAAATTATTTTGGTAATTACCAGTGCTGTTGTTTAGAGTAGCTGTGGCATAAACCCTACATTGGGTGGTCTAATACAGTGAATGTCAACTGGTGGCTTGTGGGCCGCATCCAGCCCGCCAGAGCTTTCCATCCAGCCCCCAAATATTACTGAAATCAAGACTAGCCAAGTGAAGAATTCAGATGCAAAAGCCACTAAATGTCACCTACGTGAAAAATGAGATAATGATATTCATAGAATTGTTTCCATACGTACTATACACCAATCAATCATGCCACATCATAACCCATTAAATACCCATCTCTGATTAGTCTGAATTATCAAAAGCCTCAGAATGCCAATTCCCATTGTCCGCAAAAGCCTCTGTGTCCCTAGAACCAATCAGAATGCAAGATCAGACCATATGTCTTCAAGTATTTTTAACACCACACTGCACTGAGGAGCTGGCTTTTACTGGTGTAATCATAGCTGAAAGTTAGTCTAGCCTTGTTTTGTATAGAAAAAAAATTTTGCTGATAAAACTTGGCTAAATAAGGGAAGTAAAAGTCATAACAAGATTTACGTGAGCCTGCCGAGCGTACTCCCTGGCATGTGCGGGGCTCCCATCTCCTTTGCTGTAAGGGTCTCTCTCTCACATGATCTGTTAGTGGGCCGGGTAGGTGGCTCGGCGTATACCCACATCTGCGTGGGGCCCATCACAGCCACACACCGATGTGAACCCCGCAGTGCCATTGCAGTTGTCCTGTGTGAATCTATGTATAAATCTTTTCATCATAGTGTAATATTTGGGCCTTTTGCCTTCATTCACACTGGGGAGAGGATGGACTGAAGATTTAGCTGGTTTTGCTACAAAACAAAATATTATTTGTTAAAAAGCAGGTAAACTACTATATTTACATTTTTGAAAAAAGGCTCCTCACAATTGCATGTAGAGTGAAATTACTGAACTTCACCATGAGATCCAGATTTTTAAAAAAAAAAACTCTTTTGAAAGGAAGGTTTTGCATCTGAACTCTTCATATGTTCCTATATTGAACAACAAAAACATCTTCTGAAAAGTAGATTGTGCATAGATAAACTTGTTGCTCTCATTTAACATTTTATTCTTTCCCATGCTCATTATATCTATAATGAGAAAAACTGCACACAGTTGCTGTTTTTCCATAACAACCATTAACACAACAGAGAAGAACATGTAACTGCAAGACTTGCACATCACATCATTAAAAAAACAGTATAAATTTGTAAGGAAAATTGATATATCAAATGACAGTATATTACTTAGGACACAATATTAATTATTATTTTATTTTACGAGAGTATCTGGCCCTCACAGAGAAAAATTCCAGCCCTTGGACAAATCTAGTTGATGACCCCTGGTCTAATACATTTGTTAAGCACTGTAAATCCATCCATCCATTCATCTTCTTTCCAGACCTCCTTCTCCCCAGGCCAGCTGAGAGATATAATCTCTCTAGCGTGTCCTGGGTCTGTCTTGGGGCCTCCTCCCAGTAGGACAAGCCCGGAACACCTCACCCAAGAGATGCCCAGGACGCATCCTAGTCAGCTGCCTGAACCACCTCAACTGGCTCCTTTTGATGTGGAGGAGCCAGTTGAGGTGGTCTACTTTGAGCTTCTCCCAAATGGCTACACGCTTCACCTTATCTCTAAGAGAGAGGCCAGCCATCGTTCATTTCTGCTGCTTGTATTTGCATTCTCATTCTTTCAGTCACTACCCAAATTTCATGACCATAGGTGAGGGTAGGGACGTAGATTGACTGGTAAATCAACAGCGTTGCTTTCACACTCAGCTCCCTCTTAACCATGACAGACCGGTGTAGTGTCCGCATCACTGCAGACACAGCTCCAATATGTCTGTCAATCTCCCGCTCCCTTCTCCCGTCACACGTGAACAAGACCCCGAGACACTTAAACTCCTCCACCTGGGGCAGCAACTCGTCCCTGTTTTATTCTTGGAGTTTGAGTCTCATGTTTATATTGTTTAGTTTTGCTTCATGTGTCTCCTCTGTTGTGATTCTGTTCACCTGTCTTGTTATCCTCAGTTGTGTCCTCTCCCCCAGTTACCTTGTCTATGTGTGTATTTAAGCCCTCAGTTTTCCACTGTTCTTGTCACATCATCCTCAGTGCTTCCAAGTCTGATAAGGTCTCTGAGTTATTTGTGTATGAACCTCCCGAATTCTGATTTCAATTTTTGGAACACTACAATACATGAAGTGAATAGCCATGAGTCAAGTCTGAGCCTTGTGTTTTGAACTCCATAATGGGAAAGGCTGTGTTTTGTGTTGAGGAGCCACATCACATTCCTCATTCAGAGACTGTTTATGTTTCTCAGTCTGACACTGTTACTGTGTTTTGCAATTGTGTTCTCCAGTCAGCTCAATCAGAGACTATTTATTGTGTTCCTGAGTTAACCTCCCCAGAAACTGTTCATTGTGCACATGGGCAGGCCTCCTTAGAGCTTCCCCACAGACTGAGCACCCTGCATCCATTCCTTTTCCCTGGGTGAGGGCAGCTAAGGCCCAGCCTGTTCCTGCACCTGTCCCTATGGTGAGGGTGGCTGACCATCTGCATCAACCCCAGTCATCAGAGGACATGGCTGTGTGCCATGCTGAGCAACCCTGTTCATCAGGGGAGACGGATGCATGCCATGCTGTGCAGCCCTGGTCGTCAGAGGAGAATCCTAGAAATTCTGAGCGACCTGCATCCCCTGGGAATACTGATCTACCTGAGCCTGTGAACCTGGAGCCAGTGAGTCCCACATCACCTGACCCTATGAGTCCAGAGCCAGTGGGCCCGGTGCCGTCTGTGCATGAACCCGTGCCTGAGTCCAAGAGCCCAACACCGCCTGAACCAGGGGTGTCCTGTTGCCTCTGGCCCCCAGTCTCCAGAGGGGTCCTATCTCCTCCAGACCCCAGGAGCCTCCTCCATCACTGGCCCTTGGCTAAGCCACCTGAGGTGTCCCATTGCTGATTGATGCTGTCCTCCAGAGAGTTTCCTTTGTCATCATGGGTCTACGACCAAGCCTTCTGTGGAGTTCTGTCTCAACACTACTGCCCCATGTCACTTCCCATTTAACAGTACAGAGTTCAGTTCAAGTTAAGTCAAGTTTATTTATATAGCACATTTAACACAACAGTTGAACCAAAGTGCTGTACGTGAATTTAGAATAAATTTAGGATCTAATCACTGTACATAAATTTGGAATCAAGAATCAATTTAGAACCAAATTATTGCTATTACATGTCAAAACATATAACAGCGTTTCAGAACACCCATCCAAAGACAGAGACAAAAGAGATAAGTGTTCCGTGGCTTTGCTGCCATCAAAAGGCGCTAGCGTTTAGACCAACCATCCATAGACGAAGACAAACAATAGACTAACACAAGAGATAAGTGTTCCGTGGCCTTGCTGCTGTCACAGGCGCTGCCATTTAAGAGAGGGAAACAAAGTGAAACAATAGGGAAAAAGGAGGAAAAATATCATCTCATATTTTGCCAAATAATGGGGGCACAGTATGAGGTTGAAAAAAAAACCTCTGCAAAGTAAGCACATATGGCAAATAGCATGGGAGCAGTAGGGTGGGGAGGGTAGGGATGGTAGGGATGGAAGGGAGCCAGTGGAGGCGAGGGGGCGGGGTCAGGCTACTGTGGGGCTGACTCAAACTCCCCTCCTCAGCTAACAGTTCTGATAAGATGTGGAGTTCATCAGCAGCTAGGTCAATGGAGGTCAGTCCAACACAGATCAGGAGAAGACAGAACAGCGGGGGCGTAGAGCATCTGTTTACAAAAACATCCAGGAGACAGTTTGATATGCAGCTGTCCATGGCCGCCAGGGAGCCAAAATTTCTGATTCCACGACTTGTTTTGGGTACAGACTGTACTGATTAACTTGCTGACAGCCTTTAGTCTTTCTGGCACCTCTCTGTGGTGAAAAAATTCCAATTTATCCAAATCTCCTGGTTCTTCCTTCACTGTGCAGAAACAGATACATACATCTCCAAGATCTTACCCCTTCCGAATCAGCTCCAAATATATAGAGTCTTGAGTTGAGTCTGTACCTTCTTCCTGCAAACCCCTATTAAGCAGCCTTACCAAGGGCCAACAGCTGCCCAGACTTCCTGAATTGCAACGACAAACCAGGTATCTCCAGGTCCAATGTGGAGAAATCCCAGTGTCCAACAGCCAAATGTGTATATCCTCCATCGACACGACGGCCAGGCACGTCATCTTCCACACCACACAGGAATCCATAACGTAGCCAGCTGGAATGTCAATTAATAAGAGGGAATAGGGTTCTCCTTCCCCCAATCTCCTCATGGTGAAAATTTGATCAAAACAATGGTGTTGAGAGGCCAGCTGACCAGATCCATAATTATAAATTATAGTTCGGAAGTTGTGTGAAGAGAGTCTCTAAAGCAGCAAAGCAGGGTAAAAAGGAAGGGCTGGGGAGAGGAGAAAAGTGCGACCGTCTCCGCTGAGAGCAGAAGAGAAAAACAAACAAAAAAATGATGGCTCTGGCATAAAAGCTGTTTTTCAGGCTTTGTCTGTAGTTTATTATATGCTGAACCCCCTGCCACGCCTGCCTGAAGTCATGGATCTGGAAACAGGTCTCAATCCTCCTCTTAAATGCAGCCTTGGCCTCCCTGATACCACTCTTCAGGCCGGCTCTGGCAGTGCTGTAAAAGCGCTCCATCACCAGCTCTGAAGGCAATGTTCCTCTCTCTGATCAAGATTTTCACCTTTCTGTTCATCCATGGCTTTCTATTTGGAGAAACCTGGATCTTCTTGTCCACAGTTACAGTGTCAGCGCAGAACTTGATATAGTTGATATAGTCCAAAACTGACTGAGGTGTACTGCTCAGCTGTAATTTACTAGTGTTTCTGAATTTAGCTTTACTTCTAGTGTTTGGTTCCTTGTTCTATGATGGCAGTTCCCTTTCGAGTCCAGTCTGGCGTCTCATGTGAATTCTGTCTCTATCATGGTCCTGGGCCTTTTGGCCCAGTGTTTTGTGTTTTTTGTAATTAAAGTCTATTATTGTTTAAATTCTCTAGTTGATTCTAAGTTTGCTTAAAATTATTAGTATTTAATTCCAGTTTCTCTTGCTATTGCTCTTCAAGCGTTCTTGTGTTTCGGTGTCTGTGTTTTTGTATTATCTCTCCTGTTTTAAGTCTTCTGTGTTGTGTTTCACATGTCTTTGTTTTCCCTTCTAAGTCCAGCTCATGTGTCATTGTCTGGATGTTTGTGTTTTGGTTTTTCCTTTGTGAACTTGCTTCCCTGTGTTGTGTCAAGCCTGCGTGTATGTTTCCATTGGTCACTTCCTGTTCTGTGTGTTGTGTTTAGTTTTGCTTCCTCTTCTCTCATTTCTGTGATTATGTTCAGCCACGCTTCCCACTTGTTGGCTGTTCCCTCATTATCCGTCTGTGTTTATACTGTCTGTGTTTTCCATTATTCCTTGTCGCATTGTTGGCTTTCCCTGCTGTGTGCCATTATGTTTTTGAGTTTCAAGTTTCTAGTGAGTTTCGTGTTTTGTGCAGCTGGTTCCTGACCAGCCTTGTTAAGTCATTTGCTCCAGCAATAAATGCTGGTTTACATTCAGTTTTCATCTCTGACTCCTTCATTGAAGTCCTCTCCCTTGCCTGCCACAGCAGTACATGACATTCTGCTAAAATCACAATGAAGATAAAAACAAATTAATAGTTTGATTTATTAAATGAGGCCCTTGATCAGGAATCAGATAAGCACTACAGGCCCTTAGTGCTCCTTGTATTTGATTGTATATATGGATATCCCCGGAGCTGTTTTTACATGTTAGTTGCATGAGAATTCACTTTAACTGCCACTGTGAGGGAGGAGACAGATCTTGGATTTATGTGACCTCTTTTCAGACATACACTCCAATCCACAAATCTGAAATCTGAACACAGCACATCCAGCTGGTCCCTTTTTTGCTGCAGATGTATAAGTTCACAAAAAGTGAACTTTCCTTAATGTATTAGTAAATGACATCTGACAGCTAATAGTTCCAGTACAGTTAGTGGATGAAAGATACTACATGTGGCAGACTCACATCTGTATCATGCATCCTTCTCCATTTCCTTGACATATCCACTGAATCTTTGAGATGCTATTAGAGGATCTAATAATAAATTTTTGTGAAGCATACTGAGACTTTAACAATGTCAGCAGCCATTAAAAAATCAGTGAAAAACAATGAGAAAGTCTGAAGCTGAGCTGTAGTGACAACATTACATGATTACAGTCTTACAGAGAGAGTTTACCTGGCCTGTGTGCTCTGTTTCATCTTTGTTGATGAGATACATCAGAAAAAATCTGAAACACACACACACATACTTTCTTTTAGAAAACATAGACAATATCATTATCCATACACCAATCACACACCAGCAGTGTCAGACATGCATGTCAGGTTAATTGGTGATTCTAAGTTGGCTATAGGTGTGAATGTGCATGTGAATAATTGTCTCTGTTTTAGTCTTGTGACAGACTAGCGACTTGTCCAGGTGTATCACACCTCTCTCCTTATGACAGCTGGGGTAGGCTCCCAGCTGTCATGGCACTTTAAAAAAACAGTCCAGTCAAATCTAGTAAAAACATTTCAAAAGTCTGTTTGTACCCCAAAATAAAATATTATGCAAAAGTCTTGAGCCACCACTCATTTCATTATAGTTTACTTCCAAGGAGCCAGACTTTCTTGTCATTTTTTTTTTAAGTTATAAAGTTATTTCTACAAGGAGTGATGAAGGTGTTACTGATGAACTTAAAGAACAGTAAGAGCCCAAGAGTTGTTGAGATGTTCCAATCCAAAGTATTACTTTTATTATAATATAGTAGCTGGCACAGTGTTAAAAGATACAAGAACACACATGGAAATATGCACACTCTCGAGATGTACTCACAAGTAGTTGGCCAAGTTGTGCTCCTGTAGAGTGTGCGTTTCAAAGCCATGTGGCACTGTGTCAAAGTAGTCATTCCCTATTCCACAGATAAAACATTTGGTCTGCAAGAGATACAAATAACAGTTAAGTGATTGTCATTTACTGTTTACACAGCATTAACCTATTGTCAATCTTCAACTGCAGCTCCCATGTGGATGCAAATGTATCTTTATACATGTTTATGTGAGTCACTCAAAAAACACTGCATTGAACTCTGTGTGTGTGTGTGTGTGTGTGTGTGTGTGTGTTGTTACCTCCATGTCTTCTTTCACTTGTCTCCTGCTGATCCCTCAGCTCTCCAAAAGCATCAATGATCAACCCTAGAATTTCATAATAAGTGGAGGTTACCTATCCTGGCCCACAATCGACTGCAGTTCATGTATATACATTAGTATACTGAATACCACAAGCTATATGAAAACCACAAAACATCTGTTTAATCTGCTGTTTATACTTCTAAAGGAAGTCTCTCATACTATTCTGTTATGTTCCTCTCATTACTTTAAAAGTAATTCTCACAATGCAACTTCAGTGTTTATGTCCCTTTTCAGAAGGACATAAACTAAAAGCAAAACAAACAGATATAAAATCCTGAATGATCAGGTTCCATCATATGTTAAAGACCTCATAGTGTCATATTATTTCAATAAAGCATTTCACTCTCAGAGTGTAAGTCAACTTCTGGTTCCCAGAGTTTCCAAAAGTAGAATGGGAGGCTGAGCACACACATTTCATCCTGTCCAATGAAACCAGTGCCCGCTTTGAGTTCTGGAGACAGACATCCCATTTTTAAGATCAGGCTTCAAACTTTCAACTGTTTCTGATGCCTATAGTTAGAGCTGTATCAAGTGACCCTGAACCATCCTTTACAGCTACAGACTTAGATTGAATCATGGGTGACTTCCCATGATGCACTAAGAACCTCTTTTCCAATCCCCTTATTTCACCTAAGGAGTGAAATCAGGGGAATATGTTATAAACTTTTTTCTACTGTTTTCCACTGTCTCCTATAGTTTGTGTTTTGTCTAATTTGTTGTTTGTGGTCTCTCTTTTTTTCTATTGTTTTTTGTTCACCTTCCAACTGGGTGATGGCTGCTACTCCCTGTCTGGCTCTGCCAGTAGTCTCTATATGTGCTCACTCCACAGAAGCAAAACTCAGAAGCATGTTAATGACTGCATTGCACAGGGACTGTATGTTTACACTGATACTCCTGTCCTCCCTTGTCCAGGTTGTTACATTATTTCCTTGGTTCATTTTTTAGGCTCTGTCCTCTGACATCCAAGTTTGGTATCAGTGGTGGAACGCATAGATACAGTGCTGTGCAAAAGTCCTGAGTCACTCCTCATTTAATTATTTTTTGCTTCAAAGGACTCCAGACATTGTGTAATTTTAAAAGCACCCTTGATCAATAGTTCCCCAGGCTTTCTGAAGGTCTTTCAACATTTTTCTTTGGACATTTGCTGATTTTCCACTGATTTTCAGTCCAGTCCTTACCTGACCATTTTGATGCTTTTTTGTTTGTTTGTTTGTTAAGCCACTTAACAAGAACCTCTGAATCATTCAAGCATAAAAAAAGTCACCTATGTCAAGGATGAACCAGTGTTGTATTTACATATAAACAACTTAGCAAAGAATCAATTTTAAATTGAATATTTAAGCACTTTGTTACTAGCAGGCTGTCACAAAAACACATCATTTGCTCCCACTCATTTATATGAATCTAATAAGAATACAAATAACTACTGAGGGAAATTCACATGTCTGAATAGCTTATCTGCTGTTTGTATGTAAATTGAAAAACCTGATGACTGAGTACAAATCATTTTCTGCATCTCTCCATTTTACATTGGAGAGAGGAGTCTTCCAGTACTAATGGTTTTTGTTTCATAAAGATGTTATAAAGTGGGTGATCAGAGTTGTTCAGGATGGTGTCTAACATCTTTAGTATGCATTTTTCCACCACCTCTCCCAGCATGTCCATTCTGGCCCCAATTACAGAGCCAGCTTTCCTCACAAGTTTGTCCAGTCTCCTTGCATCCTTGTTTCTGATGCTGCCACCCCAGCAGACTTCAGCATAGAACTTCATGCTATATATATATATATATATATATATATACATATATATATATAAATCCCAGCTCGCCCCCTATGAGTTTGAGATCGCTGCTGTAGATTAATAGTTTCTCCAAAGGAAAGATCCAGCAAACACCAGACACAGAACCTGAGATATGCATCTGGCTCTTGAATTGATCCATCTACTGTTTACTAAAGCCTCATCAGAAAAGGTCAAATTGAAAGGGTCAAGAGATCATTCTTAAGGAAGGGGACTGGGAAGAAAGGACTGAGGCATGCCACATTATATAAGAACTTGACTGAAAACAGCAAGTGTCTACAGTCATCTATAAAACATGTTGCTGTGTCATGATTTTCAGCTGCATTTTAGCCAGTGGTGTTGGGAATCTTGTCAAAATTGATGGAATAATGAATGCAGACCATCAGATTCTTATCCAGCATGCAACACCGTGGAAAACATCTTATTAACAGTGGCTTCACTTTTCAGCATGACAGTGATACAAAACTGTGCTGCCAACACAGTAAGAGCATACCTGGATAGAAAAATACACAATGGGACACTATCAGTCATAGACTGGCCTCCCCAGAACTTGGAGCTCAATGTTATTGAAAAAGTGTGGGATAATTGTGTCAGAGAACAGACCAAAAGACAACCAATGGATATCGGTTTGGATTATCCTTCAAGAAGCCTGGAGAGCTATTCCTGAAGACTACTTAAAGAAATGACAAGAAAGAGTGTGAAGAGTAAATGTCTAAATATTGACTTTCAAGCTTGTTAGAATTGTAAAAAAACAAAAACAAAAAAAAACCTTTTTGGCCTTATATATTTCCATGTATTTTACATATTTTATTTTATTTTAATAACTTGCTGCTACTATTTCCCATTTTCCTTGAAAAAGATAAAGAACTAGGGGTGGCTCAAGAGTTCTGCACAGTATTGTACATTAGATTAATTATTTAAGTATCATGGCACTTTATATTTGCCCTTTACAGTATATAATCCATGACATTTCATTACAATTACATTTGGAAATATGAAACTATGTTTATGTAACAGCTGGGATGTTACAAAATATAAACTTATTGCATAAAAAACCCAAAATAATTTATAAACAATACCCTTTCTTATTAAACTACACATTCTTGAATACCACAGAGGTAAGTTGAATTTTTAAATAAAAAATGCCACAAAATTTATGTTAATGTTTAGACCACTGATTAAAACCAAAGACGGACAGGGATGTTTTCACTTTGGGCTATGAATAACAATTAGCCTACTATTCTCACTGTTCCTAACTATTTTAGGAATTTTTACAAATCCTTTCTTTATTAAGGGTATGATGTTCCATTTATGGTGCTTTTCAACTGTAATGCATTATATAGAAAGATGTTTCCATTATAAACATAACAGTCAAATTATTAGACACAAAAAGCCAGTTAATGCACCAAATAGAACCAGAAATGACAGCTCCCACAGTTAATCACCACTCAGATGTTTATTGTGGGGTTTATTGTACTTTACAGTATTAAACTGTATTGATTTTGGCTTGTTGTGCCTAATTAACTACTTGTGTTTGCAGTCAAACTGGCTGTTAGTGTGCATGTAGTAATAATAATAATAATAATAATAATGCCTTAGACTTATATAGCGCTTTTCACAGTACTCAAAGCGCTTTACAATTCTGTGCACTATTCATTCACACCTCACTCACACTTGGTGGTGGTAAGCTACTAATGTAGCCACAGCTGCCCTGGGGCAGTGTGACAGAAGCGTGGCTGCCAATTCGCACCTACGGCCCCTCCAACCACCACCGACCACACAACTACATTCACACTTAGGCAATGTGGGTTAAGTGTCTTGCCAATCTTGCCAAGTGTCTTGTGCTGGATGCCTCACCCTGAATGATAGCCAGCAGGATTACAATGACAAAGAAGAAGAAAGTGATGTCAAAGATGATGCGGTAGATCTCATACTCATCACCAGCTGGGTCCTCGATCTGGTCACCAATTCCTCCACCCGCTCGCACCCCCACATACATGTGGAACATGTAACACTGGGGAACAGAGTGAGATACACAATATAAAGGTGGTGGTAGGGTGGGGCACAAGTATAATCTGTTGCACTGGATTTGTAATGGGCACCACTGTGATCATCACAAATAACTCCCACAGACTAAATGTACAGCAGTGTCTCTGAAAGACACAACATTTGTGATGTCAGTAACTCCTGAAAATCAGGAAGACCAAAAATAAATACATTTACAAGTCTCATAAACTCATGTTTTATTCACAATAGAACATAAAAACATATCAAATGTTTAAACTGAGAAAATGTAACATTTTAAGGAAAATATTAAATATTTTTCTTTTTACTATCTTGTCTGCTGGATTCCTGCATGCTTATGTTCTGCTCACCCGACCTGCTTCTCAGCTGCCTCCAAGACCTAATGCTGTGTATCTTACTGTGTTTTAAAGGTTTGTTTAAACCTGTGCTTGTCTGTCTAATAGTATCTTCTTGTAGCATATCTATTGTTGTATGAGTTATTGTAATTGTGTAGATTATCTGTCTGCTACATGCTTTTATATGCTATATCATTTTTATGTCCCAGTTAATGAGTAAATATGAAAATTTAGCCTTGTATGTTGTTTTATAGGTTGACAATTTATATCTTGCCCAAGGATGAGTGGTTGAAAATTAGCCATCTAGCTAACACTGGCATATTTACAGCAATGTTGAGCAATATGTTTTGTCCATGTAAATAAAATAAATATTAGCTCATTTTAAATTTTATGGCAGCAGCATATCTCAAAAAAGTTGAGAGAGGGCAAAAAAATGGCTGGAAAAGTCTTACTAAAAGTAAAGTACTTAAAACAAATAGGTGGAGGAACATTTTGCAGCTAATTAGATTAATTGGCAACAGGTCAGTAACTTGATTGTGCACATAAAAAAACTTTAAAGATGGGCAGAGATTCAACCATTTGCAAGAAACTGCATCTATAAATTGTAGAACATGGTGGTTTCCACAAACTGACACCTGCTCCCATATATTTTTAATTTCACTGCATTGTTTTTATTTACAGTGCCTTGCGAAAGTATTCGGCCCCGTTGAACTTTCCAACCTTTTGCCACATTTCAGGCTTCAAACATAGAGATATAACATTTTAATTTTTTGTGAAGAATCAACAACAAGTGGGACACAATCGTGAAGTGGAATGAAATTTATTGGATGAGTCAAACTTTTTTAACAAATAAAAAACTGAAAAGTGGGGCGTGCAATATTATTTGGCCCCTTTACTTTCAGTGCAGCAAACTGACTCCAGAAGTTCAGTGAGGATCTCTGAATGATCCAATGTTGTCCCAAATGACTGATGATGATAAATAGAATCCACCTGTGTGTAATCAAGTCTCCATATAAATACACCTGCTCTGTGATAGTCTCAGGGTTCTGTTCCAAGTGCAGAGAGCATCATGAAGACCAAGGAACACACCAGGCAGGTCCCAGATACTGTTGTGGAGAAGTTTAAAGCCGGATTTGGATATAAAAAGATTTCCCAAGCTTTAAACATCTCAAGGAGCACTGTGCAAGCAATCATATTGAAATGGAAGGAGTATCAGACCACTGCAAATCTACCAAGACCCGGCCGTCCCTCTCGTCAGAATTGATGGGAAGATGGATGGGGCCAAATACAGGACCATTCTGGAAGAAAACCTGTTAGAGTCTGCAAGAGACCTGAGACTGGGACGGAGATTTATCTTCCAACAAGACAATGATCCAAAACATAAAGCCAAATCTACAATGGAATGGTCCAGACCTGAATCCAATCGAGAATCTGTGGAAAGAGCTGAAGACTGCTGTTCACAAACGCTCTCCATCCAACCTCACTGAGCTCGAGCTGTTTTGCAAGGAAGAATGGGCAAGAATTTCAGTCTCTCGATGTGCAAAACTGACAGAGACATACCCCAAGAGACTTGCAGCTGTAATTGCAGCAAAAGGAGGCGCTACAAAGTATTAACGCAAGGGGGCCGAATAATATCGCACGCCCCACTTTTCAGTTTTTTATTTGTTAAAAAAATTTGACACATCCAATAAATTTCATTCCACTTCACGATTGTGTCCCACTTGTTGTTGATTCTTCACAAAAAATTTAAATTTTATATCTTTATGTTTGAAGCCTGAAATGTGGCAAAAGGTTGAAAAGTTCAAGGGGGCCGAATACTTTCGCAAGGCACTGTACATTTTACACAGCTTCCTAACTTTCTTGGAATTAGGTTTGTATTTACACTAATTTGTCTAGTGTAGTGCACAGATTGTGAAGCTCTTTGAAACAAATATTTTATTTTGGGCTGAATAAATAAACCCGACTTGTCAAACTTCAGGGAAAATTAAAACAAAAACATGTCCAACAAAAGTAGAGACTGATCAGTCACAACATCAAAAAGGAAGTGAAATGCATAGATCTTGTCGGAATGCAACATTCTGGGAAACTTTGACTTTTTTTGAGAAAGTCACTATATTGACAAAAGTATTCTCTCATCTACCTTCACACGCATATGAATTTGAGTGACATCCCATTTTTAATCCATAGGGTTTAGTATGATGTCAGTCCACCTTTTACACCTATAACAGCGTCAACTCTTCTGGAAATGCTTTCCACAAGTTTTAAGATTCAAAAATTGTTTATCTGAATTTTAGACCATTCTTCCAGAAACGCATTTGTGAGGTCATACAGTGATGTTGGACTGGCTTGCAGTGTCCATGCTAATTCATCCCAAAGGTTGAGGTCAGGACTCTGTGCAGGCCAGTCAAGCTCTTCCACACCAAACTCTTTCATCCATGTCTTTATGGACCTGCTTTGTGCACTGGCGTACAGTCATGTTGTGGATCAGGAAGGGGCCATCCCCAAACTGTTCCCATAACGCTGAGAGCATAAAATTGTCCAAAATGTCTTGTATGCTGAAACTAAGGGGCTAAGCCCAACTAGGCAAGCAGTCTGCATGCCTAGGTGCTTCATTTTATATCCCTGTGGCCATTAAAGTGATTGGAACATCTGAATTCACTAATAAGTGAGTCAATACTTTTGGCAATACAGTGTATTATTAAATCTCAAAAAGGAAAGCCAGTAATACAAATATAATTATAGCTCCGTACAGCTCCAGTAAGGCACCATCTTAATAGAGTTGAAATTAAGCACTAATAATACTACTAAAGTGCTGAATTTCAGATTTAAACCAAGGGCTTAACAAAAATATTACATTTACTGCCACTTAATGTAGTTAGTGACACAAATTTGACCTTAGGTTTCAATGTGGGAATGAATGGTTGTTTGTCTCTGTCTTAGTCCTGCCATGGACTGCCACCCTGTCCAGGATATATCATGACTCTTGCCCTATTTCAGTTGACTTTACCAAAAAAAACCAAAAAAACTCTGAAAATAAAAACAAACAAACAAACAAAATAAAAAGGTCGACACAGCAGCTCAGACACAGAATTTACTGGACGGATGAAAGTACAATCAACCAAAATGATGAAGTATGGAGAAGGCCTGGAACAGTGGATATTATAGGAAAGATGAGCACATGCTGTGTTCCATTGGGATGTCAGTGCTTGAAGTGATGCTACTCCTGAACGAAGCATTTTCCATTAGTAAAATCAGAAAAGCAGGAAAAACTGTTATGTTTTTGTTATTTTTGCTCCGTAGCAAGGTAGAACCATTCATGCATCACTAACAACACAGCGCAATGCTTGTTTTTTTGCATTTAAAAACACTGCTGCAGCATGTTTACAGACAGAGCCTGGTCAGTGCTATTCATATAGCTTATGTAGCAAGTAACAAATACACAATAGTGGCAGTGCAGATGACAAGTTTCACAGTTTTACTAATGTTTATCTTGGATGGTTAAGTTGGGGTTATTGGGCTGCTCTGACTTTCCAAATTGAGACTGAGAATTCCGACTACCAACTTCAAATGCCATGCACCATCAAATTATCTCCTCCTACTATGAGTGTTATTGTAAAGGAGGAGACAAACCTCCTCAGGGCAGTGGCCTTCATTAGTGCATCCCACCATCCTGCTAAGCCCCTGTCACCTTCTTGAACTGTAGACAAGCAGAGATGCCACCCTTGGCCCCTTAATAGGAAACAGAAGAGTTCTATGGAATGCAACGGGTGGCTGACTATAGGGGATTAGTGTGTGTCCTGATATTTCCGGGTGACAGAAGGCTTCCTTCCTCTCTCAGAAAATACCAAACATAGAGCCCTTATATAGTATTTCTTTCAGCTGGCCTAGCAGCAGAAAACATGCTCATCTAAGCTGTAGTCAGTCTGTCTGTACCTGGCATGTCTATTGTCGCTGACATGATTGTCTTATATGTTTGGCTTTAAGATACACTTGTGTTGCATTCCTAACTGAAGCTGACATGCATTAATGACACAGATATTTATGTATAATTAATGGGTTATGCCACCAACATTTAAAATTCAACATCATCTTGCCAATGCTGTTTCATTACTGGCTTGAATTTTGGCTTTACTTTCCTGTGTCATAAAATTGGCTCTTTTAAACAGGCTGAACAACAATGTCAGCTTGTGCTTTATAGCTGACCCATACTGCTTTTATGAAACTGGCATCCCAATTCTCTACTTCAAATGTAGTTATCCAGGATCACCAGTTTTTGTTTGACTTCATGAAGTAACTCAAAGAAAGCCTTAAATTGAGCTTGAATCACAATGAAGATCTCAAGTTAGTAGCATAAAATTCTAATGTCACATGCACAGTTGCTATTTCTGAAAAGATAATAGATGCCAGAAAAAAAAAAAAGTGGACAAAAAAACCTAAACTTTCAGCAACTCAGCTGGAGTGCAGACTGCCTGAGGGGAACACTGTCAAGACTAAAACCCATGACTCTCTGTCCATAAATGGAGCTGTATGCACTCATAGACAGGGCTGCAAAGAATACTTTTTAGTGAGACAGTAAGTAAGTGAGACAAACTTTACTGATGGAAGCAACTGCCCAGAGCCAAGAAAGTGAACTGCAGCAGTGAAGAACTGACCACCCAACCATTAGCTTTCGGTACATTGAATGTTATCTTATTTTTTTGCATATATTGTCATAACTTGCATGTTTCATCCAAGATATTTTGATATTAGACAAAGATAACCCAAGTAAATACAAAATGCAGTTTTTAAATGATGACTTAATTCATTAAGGGAAAAAAAGCTATGTATATATAGCTGGTCCTTAGTGGGGTCAATTACATTTTTCCACATAGGACAAGGCAGGTTTGCATAGCATTTTTGCCAGTAATAAATTAAGTCATCATTTAAAAACTGCATTTTGTAATTACTCAAATTATCATTCTCGAATATTAAAATTTGTTTGATTATCTGAAACATTTACAGTCCCCTTCAAAAGTTTTGGAACATTGATGACAATCCCTTTATTTTTGCTGTAGACTGAAAACATTAGGGTTTGACATCAAAAAATCATTATGAGACAGAAGATCAACATCTCAGCTTTTATTTGCAGGTATTTACATCTGGATCTGATACACAGTTCAGTCTGTACCTGAACTGTGTGAATCCACCCATTTTTCCTGTGAGCAAAAGTATTGCAACAGATAAACTTAAAATAGAAATAGATTAATGTGAACAAGACTATATTTAGCTGCAAATCCTGTTTTTGTTTAGGGGGGATAGAGAGACAGATGGGGATAATGTGGGAATATTGCACTGGTAGGATTATTTCACTGATAATTGCACATGTAAGTAAAGTGAGGTAGTGACTTTAGACATTCACACGTTCAAGTTATGTTATTCAGTTCATTCATGTCAGTGTCCATTTTTGCTTTGCCATCAGTCTCACTATGACAGGGAAGAAGCTCTTGTAAAAGCGAGTTCTGTGTGTAGTGATACTGTCCGCTCTGCTGTGTCTCAGTTTATACTTGAAGTGTTTGTGTCTGAGCAGAGAGTGAGCTGGGTGGAGTGGGTCTCTGATGATTCCCTCTGCTCTTCTCTGACAGCACTGCATGTATATGGAGTCCATGGATGGAAAGCTTGTCCCTATGATCCTCTCTGCGGTTTTTATATCCAGACTCGAGGTGATGCCTGCAGTGAGGATGCTCTCTATCAGTCCTCTGTAGGCCTGGGTGAGAGGGCATTGGTTAAGTCCAGCTTTCCTGAGCAGCCTGATGAAGTAGAGCCTTTGCTGGGCTTTTTTCACTGTGGCTGTGGTGTTGTGTGTCCAGCTCAGGTCAGATGAAACCTGCAGTCCCAGAAATCTGTAGCTGTCAGCCCTCTCTACCTCAGTCCCTCTGATGAAAAGAGGCTGTAGAGGGGGAGGATTCTTCCTGAAGTCCAGGATTATTTCTTTGGTCTTGTCTGTGTTGAGGAGGAGGTCATTCTCCTCTCCATAAACAAGAATGTTGTTGACCAGGGTCCTGTATCCCGACTTGTCTCCCCCTCGATGAGCCCCAGGATGGTGGTGTCATCAGCGTATTTAATGATGATGGTGTTGTCCTGGGTGGAGACAGGCAGCAGCCCTGTGGGGATCCTGTGTTGATGGTGAACTCGGTGGACACCCATCCTCCCATCCTCACCACCTGTGGTCTTTCTGTCAGGAAATCCAGTTACAGGTGGGAGTTGAGACGCCGAGGTCTGTCAGCTTCCCGATCAGCTTGTCCGGCCGGATGGTGTTGAAGGCAGAGCTGTAATCAGGAAGAGCATCCTGGCATACGTTCTGCTGCCTTCCAGGTGTTGCAGGGTGTGGTGGAGGGCTATTGCTACTGCGTGTCCACTGATCGATTGGGCGGTAGGCAAACTGGAGTGGGTCGACAGTGTCCGGGACCATGCTGTTGATGTGGGTGAGAACCAGATTCTAGGCACTTCAGGGCAACTGGTGTG
This sequence comes from Pterophyllum scalare, assembly GCA_024447675.2. Classification (NCBI taxonomy): domain Eukaryota; kingdom Metazoa; phylum Chordata; class Actinopteri; order Cichliformes; family Cichlidae; genus Pterophyllum; species Pterophyllum scalare. Next base: position 52,387 of record JAMQGT020006262.1, on the reverse strand, counting down.
AGTGCCACTGGCCTGAAGTCACTTAGGGTGGGTGTATCTGGTTTTTTGGGGACTGGTATGATGATGGAGGATTTGAAAATACGGGGGACTACAGTCTGGGATAGTGAAAGGTTGAAAATGTCAGGGTACACACCAGCTAGTTGTCCCCCAAAGGACTTTAGTACTCTGGGAGGCACTCTATTGGGTCCCACCGCCTTGTGGGGGCTCACCTTCTTCAGAGCCTTCAGGACCTGTGTGTGTGTGTCACCTGAAAGGCAGTGTCCGTCGGGTCACAGGGGGCTTTTGACGGGGCAGCCTGTGTTCAGCCTGTCGAACCTGGCATAGAAGGTATTGAGACTGTCAGGGAGGGTTGCATCTCGGGGGTCTGTGGTTGCTGTGGTTCTCCTGTAGCTTTGTGACAGACTGGATTCCCTGCCACATACTGTGTGTGTTGTGGTTGAGGTAGTAGCCTTCAAGTTTTTGGGAGTGAACCCTCTTAGCTGCTCTGATGGACTTTTGCAGCTCGTACCGGGCTCTCTTATATTCCACCTGGTCTCCTGACTTGAAGGCCTCCTGCCTCTTCCTGATTTTCTGTTATGTCCCCATTAGACCAGGGCTTTTGGTTGGGGAACACACGCACAGTCCTGGGGGGTGCACATATGGATGTACACCAGCTGATATAGTCACTCACAGTCTCTGTGTATTCGTGGATATTGTTAGTGGCCTCTTTGAAAATGCTCCAGTCTGTGGCCTCTAAGCAGCCCTGCAGGCTAGCTTGTGCACTGTCAGTTCAGGTGTTAATGGTCCTGACTCTGACTGGTGTTGTTTTCAGTCTTTTGTTGTAAACTGGTTTGAGCCAGATTCCCAGGTGGTCAGACTTACCAAAGCGGGGTTGTGGTTCAGCTGAGAAGGTGTTTCTGATGTTACTGTAGCACTGGTCCAGTGTTTTATTTCCCCTGGTGGGGAAGGTCACAAATGATGCAGTTTAGGCATGGCTTTCCAGAGATTGCAGTTGTTAAAATCTCCCATAATGATGACAGCAGCATCAGGATAAGTGTTTTCATGCACATTGATCATGTCGTGTAGCTCCCTCAGTGCAGCCTCCTCCTTGGCAGAGGGGGGATATACACAACACTCACAATGATGCATTGCATTCCTGTGGGCAGATAAAATGGTCTTAGCCTCACAGTCAGATATTCCACATTTTCCGAGCAAGATTTAGATATGATCTTACAGTCTGTACACCAGGATTGTCTGACGAGTACAGTCATTCCTCCTCCCCGGGTCTTCCCGCTTTCCACAGCACATCAGTCCTCTCTGAAGACCGTGTAGCTGTCTGGTGTTACTGCCTCGTCGGGTGTCCTCTCCCCCCAGCCAGGTTTCACAGAAACACTGTATGGAGCAGTCTCGAATGTCCTTCTGCATGGAAATCCGGGCGTGAAGTTTGTACATTTTATTTTCCAGAGACTGAACGTTTGCAAACAGTATGATCAGGCCTTCCGTTGCTAACCAAGCGCTGGAGCCGTCGGTCGGCTCCTCCTCGTCCTACCGCGCCTACACTTTGGCCTGTTGTTTTCCGGAGGTCTCCCTGTCGGGAGCTGGCTTAGCATCGAGTCCACACAGCTCAGGGCAGGACTCCAGCGTGTTTGTGTTGAAGAGTCCGAAATGGCTGCACTCTCTCAGCTGTAATAGTATTGCCCGATCATAGGAAACCTTTGCGTTGTGAGCCTTAACTCTGCACAAAAGAGTAAGAAGCAGAACAAGAAAAAGAACTAGGTTGACTCAGAGAGCTCCATGACGTCGCACTGTGGGGAGCACCATCATCTTATATTGACAAGATGTTTCTGTAGACTTCTGAGTTCACTGTACTACCACCATGTGTGACATCATCAATGAAGATTACTGGGCCCTCACAGAAGAAGCCATGCAAGCCCAAGTCATGGCATTACCTCCACTGTGTTTCACAAATGAGCTTGTATTTTTGGGATAATAAGCAGATCCTTTTTTCAAACTTTGGTCTTTCATCACCTTAGTAAAGGTTGATCTTTGTCTCATTAGTCCATAAAACTTTGACCCAGAATTTCTGAGTCTTGTCTCTGTATATCTTGCCAAATTCCTGCCTGGTCTTCCCATTCTACTTGCTTAGTGGTTTGCATTTTCTGGCGAAGCGTCTGTACTTTTGTTCATGAAGTCTTCTGTGAACAGTAGCTTGTGATACCTTCACTCCTGTCCTCTGGAGGTTGTTTTAGGGTCTTTCTTTGCAGTACTTACAGAATTTCTGTCATCAACTGCTGTTGTTTTCCTTGATCTACCTGTTTGATATCTGTTACTTCGTACACCAGTAACAACTTTCTTGTTCAGGACATTCCCAACGGTTGTACTAGCTAAGGCCAATGCTTGTACAATGACTGACTGATTTTCCATCTTTTTCAACTTCACAATTGCTTGTTTTTCACCCATCGACAGCTCTCTGGTTGGTTGGTTGGTTGGTTGGTTGGTTGGTTGGGTTCGGTTGGGTTCGGGTCGGGATGGATGGATGGATGGATAGATCCCACAAGGGAAATTGTGTTACAGCAGCAAAAAAAATCATACAATCTACAGTAACTTAAAATTAAAGTGAGAGTGCCAACGATGACTGCAAAACTTTACATATAGAAACAAAAAAAGATAAAATATAAAAATGTAGGTAAAGAAGAGTAATATTAAGGCTGACACTGTACAAGAGACTAGTGCAAATTGCATTGATAAATAATTTGTAATATATACAATATGAATTACAATATGTACACAAAGAATCTGGAAGACAGCAGCAAGAGGATATAATACAAAATGTGTGTGGAATCTTATGTCCTGACAGGTGTGTTCATCTGTCACAGAAAGAAGAGTTATTATACAGTTTTATGGAGAATGGTAGGAAAGATTTCCTGAAGCATTCTTTATGGCAGCGAGGTTGAATCAGTCTGACGGAGAAGGAGCTCTGTTCCCTCATTAGTGTAGAGTGGGTAAGATGGGTTGTCCATAATGGAGAGCAGTTTATTCAGTGACCTCCTGTCCCTCAAAACGTCTCCAGATTCTGACCTATCATGGTTCCAGCCTTCCCAACCAGTTTGCTGATCCTGCTGACATCTCTGGCACTGATCCTGTCCAGAGTCCTGTCCAGAGCAGACAACAGCAAAGTAGATGGCACTTGCTATCAGAGATTGGTAGAAGATCTCAAAATCTTGCTGCACACAAAGGATCTGAGCTTCCTCAGAAAGTAGAGTCTGCTCATCCCTTCCTATAGACAGCATAACTGTTGGTCATCCAGTCCACTCTGTCATTCAGGTGAATGCCCAGGTACCTGTAGCTGTCTACCATTTCCATGTCCTCTCCCATGATGTTAATGGGCTTAGTTGCAGTTTTATTCCTCCGAAAGTCAACAACCATCTCTTTGTCTTGTTGACACAAAGCTCCTCACCAGCTCACGGTACTCAGACTCCTGCCCACACTTAATACACCCAACCACTGCAGTGTCATCAGAGAACTTCTGGAGGTGGCACTGTTGAACTAAAAATCTGAGGTGTACAAGGTAAAGAGGAACGGAGATAGAACTGTCTCAAGTATTGCTAACCACCACATCAGACAGGGTTCCTGTCATGTGCACAGCCTGCACAAGCAAAGCCCAAATCTGACACTGAGCGTACATGTAGTTATTCAGTGTTATTGTTTGAATAATCAATATAACAGGACACACATCTGAAAAACAAAAACAAAAACAAAAAAACCCCCACACCTCTCAGTCACATGTTCTAATATTTTTGCCCACAAGAAAAATGGGTGGGCTAAAAAACAAAAGGTGCTATCTTCTGAGCTATGCATGATATCCAGAAGTAAATACCTGGAAATAAAAGCTGAGATGTTCATCTTTTGTCTGATATTCATCTTTTAATGTCAAACCAAATGTTTTCAGTGTACAGCAAAAATAAAGGGATTGTTCTAATATTTCTGAAGGGGACTAGAAAGAGAGAGCATAGTTCTCCTATATTGGCTTTTCTTCACTGGCTCCCTGTTAAATCCAGAATGAATTTAAAAATCCTTCTTCTTACCTTTTTGATTAAGATTATAGTTAGGGCTAGATCAGGTAACACTGAACCATCCCTTAATTATGCTGCAATAGGCCTAGGCTGCTGGGGGATTCCCACGATGCCCTGAGTATTTCTTTTTCTGCTTGAGGTTTCTTCCTGTTAAAAGGGAGTTTTTCTTTCCCACTGTTGCCAAGTGCCAAGTGACTCACAGGGGGTGAATTTGTAATTATTGTATGATCTTTGACAATATAAAGCACCTTGATGCAACAATGATGATTGTGATTTGGCGCTATATAAATAAAATTAAATGTAAGTGTAAGTGTGTAAGTGCGACAAATGTACAAACGAAAAAACAAATAAAGAAGGGTGCATATAGTTTTTCACAGCACTGTAGATGTTATTAATTTCATGATATTAGGTAACCTTATCTGTAAAATGTTGTACTTACTTTGCTGTACAGGGCAGTATGCAAGATGTCATTTCATCCATGATGTAATTTTTCAAATAACACTATACTGGTGAACAGACAAAACACCTACTGTGGCTTTTCAAGTGATTTTATCACAGCACAATTTTGTGCTGTTAAGAATACTGTGAGGTGTACCAAGAGCCAACCTATATTAAGTGTGCAGCCTTCATACTCACAGTTCTAACTGTATGATGTAAAAATTATATAAAATAACAATTATTGTGATGACAACTACACTATGGAACCACAGCACAGTGGTGTGTGGGCAGCACAGTTGCTTTGTGGTTAGCACTGTTGCATCATAGGTAGAAGATCTGGGTTTGAATCCACCTTGGCCTGCGCCTTTCTGTCTGGAGTTAGCATATTCTCCCCCATGTTTGCATGAGTTTTCTCCAGGTACTCTGGAGACCCAGTAACCCCAGTTACTGGGGTTAGGTTAATTGGTGATTCTAAAATTGCTCATAGGTATGAATGGTTGTCTGTCTCTCTGTTAGAGAGACAGACAACTTAGGCATAAATAAGGAGTCATTCAAGGCTACAGTAATAGGTGTTTGTAACTGGAAACAGAATCACTTGTGCCACAAAGTTTGGAAGAATAAATTCAAATAGAATTTGTTTAAATTTCCACTTCATAGCTCTGCTGTGGAAACATTAATGTTAATAAAACATACAATGGCGGTTTACCAAAGAAGTTCCAAGAAAAAGTGTAATGATAGCTAACCTAAAAGCAGAATGGCAGGTTTTAAGGACTTACTCTATAGCCCTGTTCTTTAATTTTTGTTAAAAGAGCCTAATAGTAGATTGTTTATTGTTTTGGTTGTGTGATTTATCTTAATTTCTTTTTATCATGACATTAAAGTGTTTTATAATCTGTATTACTCCGCAGAGAAGAATAAGCCACTGTAAACCTTTATGAAGGCAAACTCATGCAATAATAATAATAATAATAGTGTGATGTACCGTGAAACTGACAGATTCTTAAAATATACTGTGATAAAAATTTGCGATCATTTGATCACCTACCCCGCACTATTATTCTAGTTCACTACAGTTCATTGGATAATACATGTCATACTCACTGTCAGCATGTCATCACACTTCATGTCTGGCAGTTCGCCATCTTCACTCTTGTTGTAGAACTTCCTGAAAAAGTTGAAGGCCACGACTGTGTAGAGGTACACCACCACTGCTAACAGGCCAACAGTTAACACTAGCTGGAGGAGGAGGAGCAAGAAAAGGCTGCTGTGATGCAAACAATGGCCAGTATGTTTAATTTGTTAATATAGTATGTGTGTTTACCTGTTTTCCATTGTGTGTGACTGAGGAGAGAATAGTACGCAGTGTCTTAAAACCCATGGCAATGTCCAGAAGATGGGCAGCAAAGAAGAAGTTGTTATAGTGACCCAGAATGGACATGGTCATGTACCAGGCCAGATACAGGAAGGACTGCAGGGAAAGTGGGTGGAAATTCAGGCACTGTAGTGACTACTGCAATGAGTGTGAGTGATCAACTAGTTTATAATATTAGGCAACACTCAGGCTGCAGGAACAGGATTTGCTATCAAAATAAACAGAGAATATGATAAATGGTGGAGCTGAAAAACTAAATAAATAAATCCTAATCATAACATTTTTAAAATGATCACCAACCATACTAAACATTAATGACTCTGGAGACAGTTGTGGATGGCATGTCATGGACCATTGTTCAGTTTGAAACCCATGTAAATGTGGCTGCTAACATTTTCACTGATTCTGCTCTAACTGCGCTATTGAAATTGAGTATTTGTTTGCATTTCTGAAAACAAGTATATTTTTTTCATTTCATACAAAGAATTTTTTTGTTGTGGAGTGAAGCCAACAATTAAAATCTGTCATGTGTTGTGGATGAGGACCCCAAATGCAGAGTTAAACATAAGCAGGTGAGATGAAAATGAAAGCATATCTTTAATGAATGGCAGCTGAAACAGTCCAAATGAAAACTTTATTCTTTTGGAATAATGCAGCACAACCGCAACCTTGCAGCAACCTCTCCTGGAAATGTAGCAGTGTTTGTGGATGAATGTACTGGTATACGTGATTTAAACAGTGAGAAGACTAAAGCTAAGTGCGTAAGGATCCGTGTACTTTTTGGTCATTCATTTTCCTTTTTGAAAACCGATATTGAAAAACGAATAACAGATTGGTTATTCGTTATTGTGAATTTTCAATACTTACATTGTCTGTGAACACAACTCCCAGCTTCCAGATCTGGTACTTGACATCAACAGAGTTCAGCCTGTTAATAGAAGAGACAGCATTATTTTCACATGCACAGAAAATAACGAACAGTTCTCACGTTTGGATTAAAACCACAGAAACTGCTGGCTCTCTGCTGCATGAATTGAACTCTTCTACATCCTTTTATCTGGTACAAACACAAAATACACAAAAAAATAGATGTGACAGAAACATGTTCAGAATAATACTGTAGTTACAGTTTGAATTATTGTACATGCAATTTTTTGCGGCAGAAAATTTCTGTTCAATAGAAACCCAAAGCTGTTACTTGAAGTCAGACATTGATGTTAGATGAGAAATCCTGGCTTGCAGTAACCGCTCTAATTCATCCCAAAGGTGTTCTTTTAGTGTTGAGGTCAGGACTTTGTGTAGTTCTTCCACACTCATCCATGTTTTCATGGACCTTGATCTGCAAACTGGTGCACAGTTGTGTTGGAACAGGAAGGGGCCATTCCCAAACGGTTTCCACAAAGTTAGGAACATGTCTAAAGTGTCTTGGTATGCTGAAGTATTTAGAATCCCTTTCACTGGAACTAAGGGGCCCAGCCAAAACTCCTGAAAAACAGCCCCACACCATATTTCCTCCTCCACCAAACTTTACACTTGGCACAATGCAGTCAGACAAGTACTGACTCATCCATCAGACTGCAAGAGGAAGAAGTGTTATTCATCACTTCAGAGAACACATCTCCACTGCTCTAGAGTTGATCTAATTTTGATGATTATAACTTACAACTAATGAAAACCCCAAATTCAGTATCTCAGAAAATTAGAATATTACTTAAGACCAAGCCATGGTTCCTTGAATTTTAGTACAGTTCATTTTGCATATATGAAATAGTTATTTCTGGATCAAATGATGATTTCTGTGACTAAAACAAACAAATAACTTAGACCTTCTGTATTCCTTGCAAACAATAACAAAAAACTTTCAATGAACATTAAAGTCACATTTTATTAGAAAGCACATGAAAATTGAGTTAAAAAAATATGTGATGATCAATTGATCAGTGTCTGCTGTGTATCACCTGAAAGGTCTGTTATTGTTTCACTACTAAAAACACAATGCAACACAACATTCCTCAGAAAATAAAGCTAACAAAATAATCCTCTCCTAATAAGATTCATGAGAACACAAATAATCAGTATCAGCCTTATCACCTCATGCTTATTTATTCCAAAATTTTTTTGTCACAATTACTAATTTTCAGCAGATCAGACTTCCTACCCTCCCTTTTAGCTGAATCCTGTCAGGTGTCCATAAACAACAGCTGGTCAATAAGTGAACATTATGCCAGGTAATGTTAGGCTGGACTGTCCTAAAACAAAACAAAACAAAACAAACTAACAAACCACCACTTGCCCTCTGGGACCTAGAGTTCCAAAGGAAATGCAAAATTTACTTTGATCAGAACTAACTTTGATTGAACATAACTTTGGACCACCCAGCAGCAGTCCAGTCCTTTTTGTCTTTAGCCCAGCCGAGATGCTTCTGACGCTGTCTCTTGTTCAAGAGTTGACAAAAGGAATGCAACAGCTGAAACCCATGTCTTGCATACGTCTGTGGTTGGTGGTTCTTGAAGCACTGACTCCAGCTGCAGTCCACTCTTTGTGAATCTCTCCCACATTTTTGAATGGGTTTGTTTCACAATCCTCTCCAGGGTGGGGTTATCCCTATTGCTTGGACACTTTTTCCTACCACATCTTTTCCTTCCCTTCACCTCTCTATTAATGTGCTTGGACACAGAACTCTGTGAACAGCCAGCCTCTTTAGCAATGACCTTTTGTGTCTTGCACTCCTTGTGCAAGGTGTTAGTGGTCGTCTTTTGGACAACATTCAAGTCAGCAGTCTTCCCCATGATTGTGTAGCCTACAGAACTAGACTGAGAGGTTCTCAAACATTTTACATGGTGAAATAAAAAATAAATAAAAAAAGGGATTGGAACACTTCAGTTCAGTTATTTGGATAGGTGAGTGAATACATTTGGCAATACAATATACAGGTGCTGGTCAGTAAGTAAGGCCATTGTCAGAGCAACCTGGGCTCTCATAACACATTTACTCCTTTAAAAAGTAACCTAGTTACGTTACTGATTACTTAATTTTAGAAATCACTGGTTGTTCGGATCAGCAATTTCAATTAAATATATCATATAAGAGATGAACAGTGATATTTGAGAAGTGAAATGCAGTTTATAGGATTTACAGAAAGTGTGTTATAATTATTTAAACAAAATTAGGCAGGTGCATAAGTTTGGGCACCCTTGTCGTTTTATTGATTTGAATACTTTTAGCACTAATTATTAGAACACAAAATTTGTTTTCTAAGCTCATTGTTCAACATCATGGGTTAGGGGATAGATCCAAAACGCTATGGCAGAGATTTCAGCTGTCAGTTTCCACTGTAAGGAACATAGTGAGGAAATGGAAGATAACAGGCACAGTTCTAGTTAAGATCTGAAGCGGCAGGCTAAAAAAATGTCAGATAGGCAGAGGCGAAGGATGGTGAGAACAGTCATAGTCAACCCACAGAGCAGCTCCAAAGACCTACAACATCATCTTTCTGCAGATGGTGTCACTGTGCATAGTTCAACTATTCAGCAAACTTTGCAAAAGGAGAGGCTGTATGGGACAGTAATGGAGAAGAAGCCTTTTCTGCACACACCACAAACAGAGTCGCTTGAGGTACGCTAAAGCACATTTGGACAAGCCAGCTTCATTTTGGAATAAGGTCCTGTGGACTGATGAAACTAAAATTTGAGTTATTTGGACATAACATGGGGTGGTATGCATGGTGGAAAAAGAACACAGCATTCCTAGACAAAAACTTGCTACACACAGTAAAATTTAGTTATGGTTCCATCATGCTGTAGGGCTGTGTGGCCAGTGCAGGTACTGGGAATCTTGTTAAACTTGAGGGTCGCATGGTTTCCAGTCAATATCAGTAGATTCTTGAAAACAATGTTCAAGAATCAGTGACAAAGTTGAAGCTGTCCCAGGGCTGGATACTTCAACAAGACAAGGACTCTAAACACTGCTCAAAATCGACTAAAGCATTCATGCAGAGGAACAAGTACAGCGTTCTGGAATGGCCATATCAGTCCCCAGACCTGAATATTCGGAAACCATCAAACCTGACTGAACTGGAGATGTTTTGTAAAGAAGAATGGTCAAAAATACTTTCAACCAGAATCCAGACTCTCATTGGAAGCTATAGGGAGTGTTTAGAGGCTGTTATTTCTGCAAAAGGAGGCTCTACTAAATATTGATGTAATTTTTCTGTTTGGGTGCCCAAACTTATGCACCTGCCTCATGTTGTTTAAATAATTATCACACAGTCTCTGTAAATCCTACAAACTTCATTTCACTTCTCAAATATCACTGTGTTCATCTGCAATATGATATATTTAACTAAAATTGCTGATGCGAACAACCAATGATATATAAAGTAAAATCATGAAAATTATCAGGGGTGCCCAAACTTTACCACTGCATTAGTTACATTCAACAGCTGCTGGTGCTGTGCCAAAAAGTGATTGTCTCCCAAAAAGCGATTTTCGGTGTTTGTCAAAAAATGTTTGCCCTGTTAAATGGCTGTAAATGACTTGTTGACCTATAATCTGTGAAAGATATGTCAAACATATCTGTCATGAATGATATCAAGTCATTTTGAGCGAGAAACAGCATTTCTATCACAATGTAGAAGCTGCAATCAGTTTTTGGCAAACTGACTTTTATATATTCATTTTTTAAAATCAAGCTAAAAACTGTCATTGACATTAAAAATGTATTTTAAAACAGAAATCTGGCTAAAAAGGCTGCAGAAATCACAACAAATATGGCATCACAGTTCTATAAAGTTATTTTAAGCACTGCATTGATTATAATTTAGGTACAACAATATAGACTCCTAAAGATTCCTGCAAAACAGGTTATTTCTTCATTTTATATATAAGCCCTTCATAAATCATGCTAAATACACTCTATTTACAAATATAAGCAAAAACATTACTCATAAAAGCAGACAGAAACATCGGAATCACTTGATGGCAGATGATCACTATTTGGCACAACACTGGTTGGGGGGCCTCCTGCATTAGCCACAGCTCTCTGCTTTGCACCACCTGTTGGGACTTGCTCTGTAAGTTTGACTGTGCCGTGCTGCAACTCCAAATGTTTCTTCAAATTTGACGTAGTGTTTTTGAAACTAGATAGCACTTTGTTGCCAGCACAGAGTGCACAACAAACCTTGATATTGTCATCTTTAGCTCAAACTCAAAATAATGCCTGTATTTCCAGCTAGAAAACGCGCATCTCTCTCCTCCCGTTCATTGTTTACATTTGTGTCGCTGTGTGGTATTATTGTCCTCATGCTGAACGGAACTTAATTGTCACATTGGCCAGATGTCACTCCCCAAGACTAGGGCTGGGCGATATATCAGGTTTTTAAAAAACAATTTTCATACGCGATATAAGATGAGACAATATCGTTTATATCAATATAGTCGCATTACAATCATACTTGTAGATCCACCAGTTCACCTTTTTCTTCTCCCAGTTTGTTTCTGCATAAATTCACACTGCCCCGCCTCTCTCAGCTTCACTCATAAATCATGCAGGAAGCCAACTTAGTGACTTTGTTGCTAGATGTAGCGGCTTTTCAGACCCCGCTGGCAACTTTTTTCCCCAAAAGTGACTAGCAACAAATTTAGCGACTTTTTCCGGTGAGGTCGCTGCCTTTTGAAGAGTTTTGGAAGCCTGAAACTGTACTGCGTCCGTACGTATGCTTTAGCATCGCCCGGACCCCCGAGAGTCCCTGGCTGCTGGTAAGAGGACCCTACCATACTGCAACTCCATAGCAGAAGTTGGTTTGTACCATAAGTAACATGACCTTAAAAGTGGATCTTTCTCGTGTGCTTGCAGACACTGCATTGAGCAGGTGGGCCTGTTGCTGTGATACGTCAGCGTATATATCTATGTATTTACTGAGCTGGCTGAATTTTGTTCATTCAGTCTGTCACAGTACTGGATGTACAGGAGTACACATAGGAGGAAGCACTTTCCAGTCAAGTAGACTTCACCAGACTGCTTTTTAAAGAATAAGCCTTTTGCTATTTTTGCACTGTGTCTTTTCTAGTTACATTTTAATAGCACAGCTGTGAGTCTTTTTTTTAATAGAGGAAAAAAGCATTAATTTATTTGAGGAGTATTGTTATTTGAATATGCCAGTAGTTTATTTTTGAGCGATTTCTCATGTACATCTACAGCTGAATGCTAATAAAAATACATTGTGACATTTGGGACATGTAGCTTTGACTCAGAAGTGCTTTTTTGTTTATAGCTTTTGGGAAGAAAAATTTCGAGATATATATTGTATATCACCATTCAGATAAAAAAAAATAACGAGATCTTTCTTTTGGTCAATATCGCCCAGCCCTACCTGAGACGCAAGAAGAAAGCAAAGATATATCTTTTTAAGGAACATGACAAAATAGTAACACACAGTGATTTGGATAAGTTACTTTAATCTGGTTACTGAATTGCAAATAGTAACACATTAGATTACTCGTTACTGAAAAAAGTAGTTAGATTATAGTAACGCGTTATTGACATTATTGCATTGGTCAACCTGTTTGCTGTACTTGCCAGAGAGGACACGGAACCAACTACCAGCACCAGATGGGAGGCCATCAAAAAGACCATTGTAGAGACAGGAACCAATGAGAAAGAGGAAGCAAGGGCACCCGAAAATGACATGGAGGCACACCATCACATGAAAACTCAAAGAGATGGGACTATCGTGGGGCAAGGCACAATATGCTGCCAAGGATTGCAACAAGTGGAGAAGTTTTGTTGATGCCTTATGTACTACAAGGGATGAAGATGAATAAATAAGTAAGTATATGAAGACATTTTACCAGTGTGTGTGAACATTTCACACACACTGGTTCAGACTGTTTCAGTAGTGTGTGAGAGGTTCTCAGTAGTGTGTGTGCAAGTGATTCAGTAGTGTGTATGTGAGCATTTCAGTAGTGTGTGTATGTGAGCATTTCAGTAATATATCTAACGGTCCTACTCTTTCTCTATCATTCACTCTCTAGCTTGCACACTGACAGACTACTCACACTGCAGCAAGCGAGCTGTCTTTCCTGGGCTTCCTCTTTTTGTGAGCGTCGCTGAAGTCCAAAGCAGCTTTGTCCAGTCCAAGGAGCTCACTGATGCGGTCATGGCCATAAAACTCCCCATATTTATCCATCACCTAAGAGAAAGCAGGACTTCTTGAACACACACTTTTCACTTTCTCAAGTTCATTTCCCAGTATTCTATCCTAAAAAACCTTCAGCTATATAGGGACAGATCACACAAAGGTGTCATATGGCAGGAATATACTTTTAAAGAATGAGCTGCCCTGTCCTCAAAGACCTGTCAAGAGTACATACAGTGGCTTGCAAAAGTATTCATACCCCTTGACCTTTTCCATATTTTATCACATTACAACCACAAACATAAATATATTTCACTGGAATTTAATGTGAAAGACCAACACAACACAAACAATTGTGAAGTGAAAAGAAAATTATACATGATTCAAAAAATTTTTTACAAATAAAAAACTGAAAAGTGTCGGTGTGCAAAAGTATTCAGCCCCCCTGAGTCAATACTTTGTGGAACCACTTTTTGCTGCAATTACAGCTGCAAGTCTTTTAGGCTATGTCTCCACCAGCTTTGCACATCTAGTGACTGAAATTTTTTGCCCATTCTTCTTTGCTAAACAGCTCAAGCTCAGTCAGATTAGCTGGAGAGCGTTTGTGAACAGCAGTTTTCAGATCTTGCCACAAATTCTCGATTGGGTTTAGGTCTGGACTTTGACTGGGCCATTCTAACACATGAATATGTTTGGTTTTAAACCATTCCATTGTAGCCCTGGCTTTATGTTTAGGGTCGTTGTCCTGCTGGAAGGTGAACCTCCGCCACAGTCTCAAGCCATACTCTTTCCATTTCCAGATAACTGATTGAACAGTGCTCTGTGAGATGTTCAAAGCTTAGAATATCTTTTTATAGCCTAACCCTGCTTTAAACTTTATCCACAACCTTAATCCTGACCTGTCTGGTGTGTTCTTTGGACGTCATGATGCTGTTTACTCCCCAATATTCTCTTAACCAACCTCTGAGGCCGTCACAGAGCAGCTTTATTTGTACTGAGATCAGATTACATACAGGTGGACTCTTTTTAGTCATTAGCAGTCATCAAGCAACTTCTGAATGCAATTGGTTGCACTCAGAGAAAAGGGGGCTGAATACTTTTGCACACTGCACTTTTCAGTTTTTTATTTGTAAAAAATGTTTTGAATCCTGTATAATTTTCTTTCCACTTCACAATTGTATACCACTTTGTGTTGGTCTTTCACATAAAATTCCAGTGAAATATATTTATGTTTGTGGTTGTAATGTGATAAAATATGGAAAAGGTCAAGGGGTATGAATACTTTTGCAAGCCACTGTATATAAATTTATAATGTGACTTACTAGAGGGGATCCTTTTTCTTAAGGCAGGGTGCTTTTTAATTTGGGGTAAAGTAAAAGTGCAGTCTCATCTTTAATTTCAGCACATTTTCAGCATAACAGTTATGTTACCCAGAGTGCACAGTCATGTGGAACACCACATGTTATTTGAGATAAGTAAAATCTCTATCTAAGTATAAATTGTGCTTAATAACTAAAGTATTGTTCATTCATTTGACTTGTATGATTATTAATTGAATGCAGGACATTATCCGGTAAAAAAAAAACAACAAAAAAAAACACTTACCTTCCTCTTCACAAACTTATCCCAGTAGTTATTGGGGAAAGATCTGAAAGTCACAGGTCAAGAGGTTTATAATTTCATCTAAAAAGGTACATTATTTTTTTTAAAAAGTACTGTAACAAGATGATCATTGTTCTGCATATATGTTCTGTTAATTATAAATGCTTTTCTGTTCAGTGGCTGTCACTGGAAAATGAGCCTTAACTTCACAGCAAGTTGTGTATCATTCTCTCTTTATGCAGGTGAGCTGCCCAACAAATATGATATGCTAATGTAGCAACAAGAGTGAGAAATCTTTCTAGCCACAGTTATAATTCAGTGGAAAATGAGTAGAACCTTTAACAGGAGTCATATCTTGAGTTTCACCAAGCTCCACCTGTGTCCCTTGTCCTACCAACAATGCAGACCCCAAAGGTATATTTTTTCTTCATATCTCATAAGTGTTTTTTTATTTCATTTTTTAATTACTTTGTCAATTTGTTTCTAATGATGCCACATCATTGCTTTGTATTTATATTATGCCCTAAGAAAAGCACGAAGAAAACAGCATTGTTTTCAATCCCTGTACAACCATAGTAAGAGTTGGTTGATGCTGCCAGGAATAAGTCAGATTTGTTGGGTGTTGGTCTCCATTAGGGCTGCTGTTTGTGACTCATTCTGTTGATGATATTTATGTATATAATTTTTAGGTGCAGCCAAGAAGTGAAGGGTGGAGGGTTCAGTGGCCTCCAGATTTCATCAGGTTTTCACAGGTGTGGATGCTGCACCATTCTATTGTGGTGAAAAAAGAGCTGAGCCTGATTTACTGTCTGATCTGCATTCCTACCCTTCCCTCTGGTCAGGAGCTGTGTAGTGATTAAAAGAATAAGATCACAGATCAAAGTGGCAGAAATTTCATGTAGGCACACAGGGTCTACTTACTGGGTATTGATTACCAGTCTGTCCCACTGCCCTTTTATGTCATCCTCTGATGGTTGCTCTGTTATATAAAGGCCATCAAATTCCAGCTTCCTAGCCACCTCCTTTTCTCGCTTAAAAATCACCAATGGCACCTATATAATGCACACAAAAAGGGGTGAAATGTAGCATGTGGTGATGTCCATGGGTTCTAGATTCCAGGTTGTCAATGACTGCAGAAAATGGTCATCCAACTATTAGAAACAGTGTTAGTTTATCCATTTAGTTTTGAGATGCTGACAATGGGGGACTATGTTTAAAAATCGCTGTAATCCCGAAACAGTTCATGCTAATTTTTTTGTAAAACTCCATGACTTAGAACAAAGCGTGCACTTTAATCACAACTTAACTGGTTGATTTGACATCACCTGTGGTGTTGAGACAAAATTACAAAAAATGTCTGCCCCAAAACTTATGTACTTAACTGTAACAGAGGACAAGTAAACTTGGAGCATCAGTAGAAGGGGGAGAGTGTTACCCAATGCAAGATGGATATAGTACGGTGCAAAAGTCTTGGGTCACCCCTCATTTCTTTATATAATGTCTCCAAGGAGTGAGACTTCCTTATAATTTTTTAAGGTGTCAGAGCAATAGTTCTTTGGGCTGCTTTTTCACTCATTGTCAGCTCAGTCCCTGTACCTGACTATTTTCAGAGGAATGTGTTTGTTTGGAGTTTTTTTTTTTTTTTTGCTTGTTTGTTTTTGCTAAGCCACTTAACACTGACTGACTGTTCGTTCAAGTATAGGCAAAAGGCACCTACCTCAAGCAATGAACCAGTATTACATCTATACATAACACAAATGGTTTCTTTAGTTGTATCAATGAAAAATACCAATGATAACACAGTTTGACAGGGATACAATTGTACAAGGTCATTCCCATAGAGCTGTTAGCCAAAAATGTGGCATGTCGGCATGGTGTGCACTGTGTCACTAAAAAAAAAAAAAAAAATGAGGAAATTAGACAAGTGGAGGACAAAAGAAGTGGCAGGCCTAAAAATTATCTACAGCAGATTAAGAGTATCTGAAAGGAATGTCCTTAAGAAATAGGAAAAAAAAATCCAGCAAAGACCTGACACAGGATTTAAGAAATTTATCTGGCCATTCACTTGATCCATCTACTGTTCTCTAAAGCCTCATCACAAATGGTCTCAAGTAAAGGGTGGCTGTCAAGAAGCCATTATTAAGGTAAGTAAATGGGGAGGTATACCAAATTACACAAGAATTGGACTAAAATTCATTGGCAACAGGTCTTATCAGTGATGAATCCAAATTTGAATTTTTTTGGTTTAAATTGTCATCAAAATGTACAGAGGTCAGGAAATGTCTATAGCCATCTATAAACATGGTGGAAGCTCTGTGGTGTTAGAGATCTTGGCAGAGAGGAAGGCTCTCCAGCTGAAAAAATGATCAGTACTGAACTTCCATCAATGGACACAATTTACACACAACGGTGAAAAAAGAGGGCACAGCATATTATCAGGGACCCACACCACCCGGCCCAGTTTCTCCTCAGACCCAAACACACAGCCTTAGTAAAAGTAGAGCAGACAGCATCATCTCAAACAGGACTAGATTCCATAAGTTTATTTTCTGCCACAGTCAAACTAATGGGATTCCTGAACTCAGTGTAAAGGACTGTTCACATCAGAAACCTACTGTGCAATATTTCTCACACAACTAAACCTAATGATCAACATTTATTTCTTGAAGTAACATTCATTGGTGCAATATCTGTTTGATCTATATGTGCAATATCCACTGTGTTTGGAATACTAAGTGTGCAATAATCTCCAATCACAATCTCCATTAACCTGGTACTTTGTAATATACATTTATTAGGAGCACCAGGCTGTGCACGAGAATTCCTTTGTACCCAAATATGTGCAAGTACAAATGGCAAATAAAGTCTCTTGAATCTTGAAAATTGATGGACTGGTTCTCATATAGCACTTTTTCTACTCTACATTAGCTTTCTAAGTGCTTTATGCACAAGGTTCTTTCACACACAATGTTTCCTTCACACACACTTTCATACAAGCCTTTTCTATGTCTAAGTGCTTTATCTAACATTCACACATGCAATCACACTCAGATTAGTCCATTGGGAGCAACTCGGGGTTCAGTATCTTGAAGTATACTTTAGCACGCAGACTGGAGCAGTCAGGGACTGAATCATGAACCTTGTGATTAGTAGACAACCTGCTCTACCTCCTGAGCACAGCCCACCCCTATGGATGGACCCCAATGGAATTATAAAAGCAGAGAAGTATCAGATTTTGACTGTGATTTTCCAACATGCAGTACCATCTGGAAAGCAGGAAAATGTTTCATTTTTCAGCATGACATGGCCCCAAACACACTGCCAATGCAATAAAAGCATAAACACACTGGAACAATATCAGTGATGGTTTGTCCTCCCCTGACCTCAGACCTCAACATTGTTAAAGCATTGCGGTATCATTTGACAGATAATGGAACAAAAGGCAGACAAAATCCAAATAAGAGCTTTGAAATGTCCTCCGAGAAGCCTGGGCAAACTACTTAAGACTATTTAAAAGCTTGCATGAAAGAGTTCAGGCTGTGTTGAAAAACAAAAGCAGTCATACCAAATGTTCACTTTAAAGCTTGATAGAACTGTACAAACACAGTTCTTGCTTTGTATACTGCAATTATTTCCAATTTTTCTAGCAAAATATAAAGAAATCAGAGGTGACTCACGACTTTTGCACAATAATGTATGCCATGGATCTTTTTCAGACAAAGTTACTTTATAGAATAAGCAGAGCAGTTTGAAATTTTTAGTCACATTTCTGCACAGAGATTTGTGCATAAATAAAAATTGCAGAGAACTAAAGTTCCTTTACAATTTCTGCAACATCACTAACTGACTTTCATATAGTTTTTCTTTCTTTTGTTTTACTCTTGTTTAGTACTGAATCTATTGCACAACATACTAAAATGCCAAATGACAACTAGCAATCACGTCAGACAGATCTGAAGTGAGCAAGATTAATGTCTGAATCCTGTGTCAATCAGGTGTCCAAAATGTAATTCAGGATTTTGCAGAAACTGTCTGTGGTCCACAGGTGGCTATGAGTCAGGTCATGTCCTTTGAGTTCATTATATAAAGGGTAAAAAAAATAAATAGAGAAAGCGATACACATATTTTCATGTGGCACATTAACAGTACTTTAAAGCTGCCTCTTCTTTATCTGAATGGCCATTTTGTTTCCAAAAGGAAACACAGGTGTAAAACCTACACATTCACTATATTATGTTAGTTAGTATGTTGCTTACTCCCTCACCAGGTCTACTCCTTTATGACTTAATAATCTACACTGATCTTGGTAGAATAGATTGGTCTTTATCGAAATGAACATTCTACATCTTTGTAAGTAAATTTTATTGTTAGTAGATGAGGCACAGACATTTCCAGTACTTTTATTGTGACTGCAGCATCGTACAAATTTGCCCCAATTAATGGTTATATAATGGCAAATACTAAATTGCATATTCTAGTAGTTAACACTTATTTCTGCTGTATATCATAGTGAGTATCCTGCCTTAAGACAGTAGTATCCAATGATGCAGAAGAAGGAGATGACTGTGTGGAGTACAGCAAGGATCCGTAACATGGGCTCCATGTAGCCACTGCTCTCTTCCAGAACAAAACGGACAGTGACAGGTTTCTGGGACATGCCGGAGTGATCCACCACCTCCTCCTCTGCTTCCACTGTTTCTCCACTTAGTGGATCCCACTGAATGTTGTTCTCTGGATGGCTGCTAGTGTATGTCACTTCCCTCTCCTCAACCATTGATGAGGACGTAGAAACCTGGTAGGAACAATTTTAATCTAGATTTGTGAAAATAAAACATGTATGAAGTCACTCTGAACCACTAACAAGGCAGAACGGATCCAGTTTGTTAGTTATCAACATACAGTGATATACTTTCTATAACACTTTATCGCTTGTTAGAGAGAGGTTCCTTTATAAAGGGAGTGGACATAAAATGAAAAAAACAATTTAGTAAACAAAAAAGTCTTGAACAAACCAAAATATGTTTTATATAGTAGACACCTCTTCCTCAGGTGACAGCCTTGCACATACTGGCATTTTTCTCAGTCAGCTTTATGATGTAGTCACCTGGACTGGCTTTCTGTTGACAGCTGTGTCTTGTCAAGAGTTCATTTCTTGCATTCTTGCCCTCTTAATCTGTTTGAGACCATCAATTGTGTTGTGCAGAATTGGTATTCAGGTCAGTCAATCGAAAAATTTCAAGAACTTTGAAAATATCCTCAAGTGCAGTCACAAAGACTATTACACGTTATGATGAAACTGGCTCTCATCAGGATTGGCACAGGAAAAGAAGACCAAGAGTTACCTCTGTTGCAAAGGATAAGTTCATCAGAGTTACCAGCCTCAGAAACCGCAAGTAAACGGCATCCCAGATAAGAGCCCACTTAACTGCTCAGAGAAGACTGCTTGAATCTAGACTTTATGGTCGAAATGCTGCAAAGAAGCCACTTCTAAGGAACAACAACAAGAGGAAGAGAATGGCTTGGGCCAAGGAACACAAGGAATAGACATTAGACCAGTGAAAATCTGTCATTTGGTCTGATGAGTCCAAATTTGAGATTTTTGGTTCCAAATGCCATGCCTTTGTAAGAGATAAAAAAGGTGAGTGGATGGTTCCTACATGTGTAGTTCCCAGTGTGAAGTATGGAGGAGGAAGTGTGATGGTATGGGGGTGCTTTGAGGGTGACACTGTTGACGATTTATTCAAAATCCAAGGCACACTTAACCAGTATGGCTACTGCAGCATTCTGCAGTGACATGCCATCCCATCTAGTGTGCATTTAATGGGACTGTCATTTGTTTTTCAATAGGACAATGACCCCAAACACACATCCAGGCTATGTAAGGGCTATTTGACCAAGGAAGAGAGTTGTGGAGTGATGTGTCAGATGGCCTGGCCTCCACAATCACTTGATCTAAAACCAATTGTGATGGTTTGGGATGAGTTAGTCTGCAGAGTGAAGGCAAAGCAGCCAACATGTGTTCAACACCTCTAGGAACTCATTCAACACTGCTGCAATCAAACCGGTGCCTGCTTTCAAGAATTTAAATCTAAAACATATTTCGGTTTGTTTAAGACTTCTAAATTTGCGACATAATTACTCATGAGTTTGTGCATAGTCTGGATGACTTCAGTATTAATTTACAATGTAGGTAATGTAAAGTGATTAAAACATATACCATTTTTAAGCTGTTTTTATAAGCCGTTATATTTTCTGGTGTTGTTATTAAGGCAAAGTCCACAAATTATTTTGCATAGTTATAACTGTGCACGACTGATTTTTTGGTGGGTGCACTGATGTATTTCCAGAACATAATTTATATTACTTTCTTGACTGCCATCAGCTTACAACAAGACAATATTTGCGCATGGCACTGTCAGAAATTTATCTGTTGACAGGTGTGTGGTTCTTATATCACAAATTTTATTTTTATAAATTTTTGTGACTGAATCTGTTCTTATTTGATTAGATTGTGTGATGAAGGGTTGAGGTTTCTTTTTTAAATTTTGATTTGTTTGTTTCACTGGCACGCAAGCAAATAATAACAAGATAAACAAACTAAAATAAAAAAAAATAACATCAGTATTAGCGAAATGTCAGTATAATGGTCCAAAATGTTACAATCCCTAATTTTAATTTTTAAGACTTATGATACCTAAATGCCAACCTCAGTGGCTATACGTTGTGACCTAAAGATTTTTAAACTAAGCTGTAAACACAGCAAATACTGGATCTGATTTTGAACCAACATACTATGTAGTAGTGGAATACTAATTTTGCGCAACTGCAAGTGTCGGTACAGTATATCAAGTTGCCCAATTTGTAAATCGCATTAGTACAAGTTATATTATATGTTATACATACTAACATCAGTAAGAGCTTAGGAAATTGATACAAGCAATTTAGGTGAAAGTTATCTATTGGTCTTTCCCTAATGAGTCAGTCACACGAGAAGAAAAACTGGATGGTAACCTCATTTCCAACCTCATGCACAGAATATCAGTGATTGCAATAACTTTTGTTTCATTGGCAACCAGCTGATTGGTCAGAGGTTGAGCATGCAACACCCTCAACCTCCTCTGGGTTGGGTGAAAAAGGGATTTCAAAAACAGTAACTGAAAACTAGACCCATTCAATCCCAAACTAATAGCAGACTGACTCCATCTCATTGCCTTTTTAATTGTTGTCTTGATGCATTACAGTAGCTTTGAAGACAGCACCTGACTTTGAGTGGTTGCAGACCTGGTCCTCATCTTCAAAGAAACATTTTACTCACATTTTACTCACTGCTAATAGAAGAACACTGATTAATTTATAATTAAAAAGGTTTTACTTCTCCAAAGTGCAATCAGTGCATTAGGGCCCCTTTTTCTACAATATTATATGCACATACTCATCTAACTCAGGCAGGCATAAAACTTTCTTGTGATATTTAAGAACTTTTGGGCTTTCCAATCAGATCTTTTTTATACACTTAGAAATTTCACAAAAGCAAAAACCCAGTAAAATCCCTGTAACTTAAATAATTATACTGTTTAACTTGCAAACATTGCATGTAGCACCACACTAACAGAGCTCATAGGTTCTCTTTCCACAGATGGTAAAAAAGAAAAAAAAAGAAAACAATTTTTACAATGTAATCACACCAATATCATTTGTACTGTTACCTTATAGAACAGAAGGATAAAGTTGATTGCGAATGCAACAAACAAAGCCAGCATCCTCATGTTGTAAAAGTTTCTGGCAAAGTAGTTCTGTAGGAGAAACCAAAGGATGAGCTATAAATATGTTTTTGATGTTGTATGTTTAACTCTGTGGAAAACTTGGTAGCTGGTTTGATAAAAAAAATGGTCTGACATGCAGTAGACAGCTGAAAGAAAACAATGGAAAAGTTGGCAGTACCAGTAGTTTCCTCTGGTAGGCAATGATCTTCTTTAAGAAAGCTGACTCCTGCATATCAGGTTCATCAGACTTTGAGGTGCGATGTTTCCTCATTTTTGGCTTCATTGTCTCATTCTTTGACTGTTGCTCTTGTTTTTCTACATGTCCACTTCTGTAACCACAAACCAGCACACAGTCACTTTTAAGGTACACTACCGTTTCACTGTGGCTTCCCTCATTCACTGTCTTTTTAGGTTTTGGGGGGTAAAATGAGTGGACTAATGCTTGTTATACACTATAAAGCATTCTGTAACTCTGCTGGATGTGACTCTTCCACTGAAAACACAAAACATTCTGTAAAAAACAGTGGCAGGTCCTAACTCTTCTATAAGAATGGCTAAATGAAAATTCACACTTCCATCCAAACATCAGGTTAATAAATGTTTACATACTCAGATGTTTTCTCAAGTTCACATTCAGTCTCTAGTGTTGCTTCCTTCTCCTCGGAGGCAGAGCTCTTTGACTGAAACAGAAAATACAGTCAAAGAGGTCGATTTATCCATAGTCACATTAAGTGCGTGGTAAAAAGAAGTCATTTTCACTTTTGTGGCTGATTGTATCTTACTATTGTTCCATGTAAAACTCTCGCATTTCTTTGTTTTTCCCATTAGTTTGAAATGCAATGCATTTCAGCCTCCTATTTACACAAGAATGGCGTGAAAACAATACTTTTTGGAAATGGGCTCCAGAGTGGAGCATTTTCGAAACACTTAATTATGATAATTAGGAGATACAGTATGGTTCATGTCCCAAATGCTGCAAGCAGGAACCAACAGAATGAACAAAAACCATGCCTTTACTGGCTGATAAAAATTCAAGCAGGAATCTAAAATGAACATGAAAAGCCTGAGTGATGCCAGAAATATACTAGATGCATGTCTACAATTTCAAGTGTCCAAAGCAGCTTTGTTAATCCTTGTTACACAGCTTCAAGTCATGCTGTGAGTGTTTCAGAAGCACTGTGCTTAGTCTAAACGTGGCCTTTTTGAGAATTCACCAGATTCTCTATGCCATTTCTCACTGACTTCAACAGAAGGCTGTCTATCCCAGGAACCCATGCCCTGGCCATCTGAGACAACATCTTAAACAATTCATCAGGAAACACAGGGCTAACTAGGAGAGTCTTGTCAGAGTCGGACACCGGAGGAAAGTCTGGCATGGTTCTCCTACTTTCCAGAGTACAACTACACCACGTCCACACACATTTCCTTCATGCCTGTAGTTATTCTACTGCTAGGAAGAAGTTTTAAACAGTGCACAGTCTTCTTTTCAAATATATTCTTTTCAAGGTCAAGCTAAAAAGTTGGATGTATCCATTCCTTTGAGCATATTAACTCTAGCTCTGTCCTGCAGGTGTGGCCCCAGGCATTTACAAATCTCCAACATGATAAATGGTACATAGACTGGTTCTTATATAGAGCTCTTCTACTCCACTTGACCACTTAAAGCTATACAACATGCCTCATTCAGCCATTCACACCACTGCATACAAGGACTTTTTTCTGCCCCTAAATTCTTTCTATCTAGCATTCACAAACATTCACACTACAATGAATGCATCGGAGAGCAACTTGGGATCTAGTATCTTGCCCAAGGATGCTGTAACATGCAGACTGGAACAACCAAGGATCAAACCACCAGCCTTCCAGTTAGTAGATGACATACTCTACCTCCTGAACTACAGCCACCCCAACAGCTTCTGCCCCTTCCCAACACCCCCTAACCCCATCTCTCACAATTTCACTGATGCTTTTTCTAAATCTATCTGCACCCTTCTCTGTGCAAAACTTGTAGCAAAACTATTTGTGTGTGCATATCTCAATCAGTTTGTGTGTATTGCGATCTGCGTGGAGATTTGTGTGCACTCAGATCTCTGTGTGCGTATTCAGAACCATGTGCGTAATCAGATTTGTAAATGTGTAAATAAATCTGCAAGCATGCAGATTTACTGCTCAAATAACTGAAAACACCCACAAGTCAACCAGCTTTTCAGTTGTCTGTTTTTTCACACATGACCTTTGCTACATGCAGCAGATCCATGCAACAATGTGTACTCCTGTGGAGAGATTTGTCTGTACTCGAGTGTTCATTAACCCTGAGATCAGGCTCATAGGCTCAGGGTTTGTCACATGTTCAGTGTGAACCACCAGGTGGCGTATTATTCTGTCTTTAAGCATCAATTTAGTCACTGGTAGTGGTGGCTGTGAGATGCAAGGCATGCTGAGATGGGCATCACAGTGGACTCACTATATGCTTGCTGTAAGTATGTTTCTAGCTGTCTGCAACTTGGCACAGCTGTGATCAATCAGTTTATGGCTCACCAGAAAACTCTTATATCAGCTGGCAGAGAGGAGCTTGCTGAAGGAGTTAGCTAAAAATTCACTATATAGGAGTCAGTGGGGGATTTGATCTCTAACTGGAACTACAGCAAGAAATTAGTTTCTAGTAATTCCATCTAACTACCTAGTAATCATACCCAGTCCCAGTTACAGTATATAAAGAGTCAGTAGAGTCAGCTACCTCTGTCAGCAGTGACAGCAAAATGTATTTACTTATGTAAAATTATTAATACACTAAGCCAATTATATTAGCATACATTAGCAGGTAGCAAAAATTCTCCACCGTCACCGTCTTTTGTGCAAATAGAGCTGTCCTGCCACCTTACCAGTATTCAACATCCTTGGTAAACGTTGTAGATAGTAATGCTACTTTTATAAGGCAAGTTATTTTTATTAGTTTTTAGAAAATCTTTATTAATCTGCTGTTAAAGACAGCTGGTCAGTTTAGAAGAGCAACTCTTAGATTATTATAAAATCATCCTAGAAGGGTGACAACTGCTGTGAAATTATTCATTATTTTACAATAAAAAGGACTGCTACTGTTTCTGGTGTGGTGATGTGCTGCAGACATTAATTCAGTTCAATTCAATTTTATTTATATAGTGACAAATCACAAAATGCCTCAAGGCACATTATATTGTAAGGTAAAGACACTATAATAAAGAAAACCCAAAAGTCAAACTAACCTCCTATGAGCAAGCACTTGGTGACAGTGGGAAGGAAAAAAACTCCCTTTTAACAGGAAAAAAACTTCTGGCAGAACCAGGCCCAGGGAGGGGCAGTCATCTGTCATGAGGGGAGAGAGACATGACAAAACTAATGATTAAATGCAGAATGTTGTATAAACCGAGTGAAAAGAGGTGAATAAAACTCTGCATTATAGGAACCCCCAGTGGCCTAGGCCTATAGCATCATGACTAAGGTATGGTTCAGGGTTACCTAATCTACCATTAAGCTTGATCAAAAAGGTAAGTTTTAAGCCTAATCTTAAAAATAGAGAGGGTGTCTGTCTCACAAATCCAAACTGGGAACTGGTTCACAGAAGGGCCTGAAAGCTGAAGGCTCTTCCTTCCATTATACAGGTAAGTAAGTAACTAAGTAAAATTTATTTATGAAGCACTTATCACAGATAAAAATCACAAAGTGCTTCACAATAAAAGACAAAAAATAAAAGTATAACATATAACAATAAAAAACAATAGAATACAGCATAAAGAACGAGTTAATTAATCTCTGGCTCTCTTCCACAGCATGTCTTTTGCCCTCTCTCTCTCCTCCCTCAGCCCCAACCTGTCACGGCAGATGACTGCCCCTCCCTGAGTCCAGTTCTGCCGGAGGATACTTCCTGTTAAAAAGGGAGATCTTTCTTCCCACTGTTGCAAAGTGTTAGCTCATAAGGGATCATTTTGACTCTTTGGTTTTCTCTGTAATTATTGTAGGGTCTTTACTGAAAGCAGCCCAACATAAAGATATGTATTTGAGATAGTTATGAATAATTTTTCTGTAATGGTTAAAATTTTATTTGTAAAGAAATTCATGAAGTCATTACTAGTTAAATTTAAAGGAATACTTGGTTCAACAGAGCTCTGACTCTCCATCAGCCTGGCTACAGTGCTAAAAAGAAGCCTGGGATTGTTATTATCTTCCTCAGTGATGAATAGTAAGATGTCCTTTACTGAGGGCTTTTTTTTTATAGAGCAACAAAACTCTTTTTCCAGGCTAAACAACAGTGAACAGCTACAGTCAAATTGCCAAATATGATTGTTTACTTAAAAAAAACTCTACATGTGACTGTTTTGTGTCTTCATAGATCAACTTCAAGTAGACTTACAGTATTTCACAATTGCTAAAACACTAAACCCCATTCCCTAAATCAAAGCCACAGAATCCTAAACAAACTCCCCGAATCACACACTCTTTTGGCCAAACCGTGAATACAGTTCAGGCACTTAGCTACATCCGGTGCAACTCAATCATTCTTTTGCGCAACAGCAAACACATTCTCAGTCACTAAACACACTTCACACGTGTGTTACTGAACCTTAAACACAGTTTCAGTCACTGAACACATTGTTGCAAAACTGTAAACACTGGCAGCAGAATACGAACACAACTCCAACACCGCTGTCTGCTGTTACACACAGCAGCTCACAACTGAACACACATTGTCAAATGATGTGACCAGACCAATGGGCAGGATAAAAGTCAGTTTAGTGTGCAGGTGGCACATGTGTATCTATAATGGATAGACACATACTGAGATGCAGAGGAGGAAGAGTGCATGTGAGGTGGCAGACAAGGAGGAAGAGGACGAGGACAACTGGGAAAACAAACCATGTATTCCTCCATGGGATGACCATGAGAGAAGCAGGACAAAGGGTCCAACCCAACCTGAGCAGATTCTCTGTGGTAGCATCATAAGGACATACACTGTTCCAGGCTGTACAACATTTGGCAGACAGTATGCCACACTGCAAGTACTGTGATGCTCATTACAATGCAATGTTCACTGGCAATATACATTTGTGAGTGCACTCCCCTATTCCCAGAATTGAACAACGACAACATATGGTTGGCAGGAGCGCCCTTTTCACGCAACATGTGGGAGTCCCTGGCCAGTGGGGTGAGAATGTCATCCTCTGTGCAGCCATTGGTAACTGGGGGTCCTCCACTGTCATGCTAACCTGGAGCCATACAACACCAGACATCTCACATTCCTGGGTGGTCTACAGGATCACATGGCTGTGTGTGAACAGCTGGATCAGCAAGCAGTGCCTCCTGTATACGTCATAGTTTGGGACACTGTGAATTTTCACCGTGCCGTCCAGATACACGAGTGGTTCGCAAACAAGCAGCGCTACATGAGCACGTTCCATCCACCTTACAGCCCCTTCCTTAATCCAATAGAGGAGTTTTTCTCTGCATGGAGGTGGAAGGTGTTCAACTGACAGCCCTACAGCAGGGAGAATATATTGAAGGTAATGGAACAGTCCTGTCAAGCACACAAGGAGCGTTTTCCCCCATTGCCCCACTTCCTGTGATGTGGATGAGGTCTTCTGGCCAGACCACGCACACAGACATGATGGTGCAGAATGAATCTGTTGTACAGTGATGTACTGTCTGTTGTATGGATTTTTTTGTTTGTTTTTTTATGTATTGTTTATCTACATTCAGCACTGTCATGTCACTGACTATGGCAGTGTTTCACTGTATACACTTGAAATAAACATTTTCTGTTGACTACATACCCTGTATGCTGTGTATTAAATTATTTGGTGTAGTGTGTAACAGATGGTCTTTGTGAATAGATTTATTACTTGCTATGTGGGATCTGTCCACAGTGTTTGGTTTTGCACAAAGGTAACTGCTTTTGGCAGTGGTTATTTGATTTTGATGGGAAAGTCTGGGATTTTGGGAAATTAGTTTTTGGATTTGTGTTTAAGGTTTAGGGAAAATGGGTGGTGGACTCAGGAAATTTGAGTTAGCAGTTCAGAAATATTGTAATAAATGTGGAAACCTGGGATATATTGTTGAAATTGCTCTCATTTTCCATAAGGCATCTTAGGCTGTTCATCTTTTCATCTCATTAAACATGTTTTGGCATTTGTGCTGTTGCAGCTATACAATGAGCCAGAGGTGTTCAGGTTCAAAGCTAATTCAAATGATCTTCAGTATCCTACAGTAAGGTTATATAGTCTGCTGGTGAACTATACACTGATAAACCACAGCTGTGACCAGTTACAGATAGCATTTTATTTTTTTACACAGCTCCAATACTAGCTACTTATGACAGCTAGAAACACGTACTTAAAGCAAGCATGGTGACTCCACTGTGATCTGTCCATCTGAGCCTGCCTTGCCTCAGCATAGCCACCACTACCAGCCAATTAATGTGATGCTTGAAGACTGAGTAATACACCACCTGGGGGTACTACTGAACATGTGAGAAACCCTGAGCCTGTGAACCTGAGTTCAGGATTAACAAACCCTCAATTGCACAAAAAGAGTTAAATTGTTGCACAGATTTGGTGCGGAAAAGTGGGTGCATAGCTCCAAAAATATCTATGAGAAACTGGATGTGGTAAAACACTCCCCTGCAATCCTGACTGGGGTTAACTGTGCAGTTCTAGTCCAAGTCTGAGGTAAAGAGTATGGTTACATTAAAATTAGTGACATGACTGAAATATGTTTCCTCTTCACCAGAGCCCCAGTCCACTTCATTACCATCATCGCTCTGTGTTTTGTTGTGTAAAAAAAAAAAAGGCTTCATATATTCAGACAAAATACTTTGCAGGGTCCACTGCTGGGGACCTTCTGCTGGGCCCTCTGGATCCCCTACCTATTCTCAGCAGCTCCCTCATCTGTTTGCCCTCTGACGCCCTCAAACCTGCAAACTTTTTATGTTTCCACATTCAAAACATCTTAAATGGTCAGTGGAGGAAAGAAAAAAAACTATTTCCGAAGTCCCAAGTTTAATCTACACTCTTTAAATACATGAATACCTGTTTATGGTATTCTATCTAAACATGTTTCAGATTTTCTCGGGTTCTTACACCAATATGTCTGAAACTGCTTGCAACCTTTCCAAAAAGCCAACTTATTTTTACAGGGCTTTATTTTCAATGACAGGCAATACATTAAAAACTACTACCCTGGTTACCAGTGCTAACAGTGGTGAAACTGGCACCATGAGCCCATTAATCCAGATACCTTGCTAAAAAAAAGACTACTGCTTTGTTCTTTCTGGAAGGCACTTGGACACATCTGCTCCCATGATGGAAATTCACCTGGTCCACTCCACTCCGCCATTCTGAGAGGCCATGATGGCCACCAACAAAAACACTAAACGCTAGTATCCACAACAAGACCCTTCACCACAGTGAATAGTGTATAAGAAAAAATACTGTTGGCTACTAGTGCTACCCTTCAGCCTGCTGGCAGTAAAATCTTTAGGTGGTACAAAAGTACAAGTTCTAGAACACATAATTACCAGGTCTCAGTACATCTTAATGTGGGTGCATACAAGCCGTAGTGACTTTATTCATCATATCAATTCAAAATCAAATAGCTAATTAAGAACCACAAAAAAGAAACCATAATAAATATAAAGCACTAAGAGTACTGTCGATTTCTCAGGTTGCCATTATTACAGTAAACCCTAACTTCTGCAGAATTTTTGTAGATGCATCTATGGTATCAATTTGAAAATCCTAGGTGACATTGTTATGAAGATATCATGTCCTTGAGGTGAACTTGACCTTGAGGTGATTATCACGATTTTCATGTTCACAAAGTTGAAAGTTAGCCACACAACCAGACTAAAAATCAACGAAACACAACCCCCCCCCCAAAAAAAATAAAGCAAATAAAGCATAGACCCTTCTCACTTGTAGAAAGAAAGAAAGAAAGAAAGAAAGAAAGAACTCACGTGATGGGTTTGTCTGACCTCAGTTTGGGGTACTGTAGATGGGGTTGGGGAGGGAACCGGGGAGTTGAGGAGTTCAGTAAGGCTGGCGTTGGGGTTATGGGGGGTGATCTTGTACTGGCCCCCTTCCCTTCTTAGGTCCAGACCAAAAATGTCTGATAGCAGCTCAGTCTCACTGGTGTTGACTGCCAGGTCAGCCAAGTCCTCCTTGGTGGAGCTGCGATCAGACAACCTCTTCTCTCTGTTCTCCCCTTCACCCCGCACCTCATCCTGGGTAGGGTCTGGCATGTTGGCCAACAGTTCTGATACCTAGGTGTGGAAGCATTTTAGCTATTAACAAACAGCTGTTATTTTATCTAGACTGTTCTTTATTTTGCTATAAAATCATCTGAAAAAACCTTTATGGTCTTGGCCCCCTCCACCAGATTTCCCCCCATGAAAGTGTTGTAGAAGATTCTGCAGAATCCTCGCGCCACATTGAACACCACATGGAGGAGGCCTAACAAGACTGACCAGTAGGAGGAGACCAGAGTGGTTACCATGTCCTTCACGGTCATGTTCTTTATCTTCTTCATTTGCTTCTTCAAGCTCTTCATGGACAGTACCTGAAACCAAAGCTAAGCTGTAGGTGAACTGTCTTTCAGTAGTACTGAGCTGATTACTAGACACTTATTTTTGCATTTATAAACATACACCAGCCCTTTCATCTTTGCTCAAGTTAGGAAAGTTGCTAATGAATGATTGCTCCTTAATAATTACTAATTATTAGTGAGGTGCCAACATAAACACACAGACCAAAAATGACACTGTAATAGAGAATTCACTTGCGAAAAGTAGGATGTTTTCTTTTCTTTTAGCAGCACTGTATAATCCTGCATCATTGTAACATTCCCCAAAGGAAAAACAAAAAGGATTAACCATGTTTGGAGGTTGTTTTGTCAGTCAGTTGTGCTTGGCTGGTCATCAGCCTTAACAAAAGAAAAAAGACATCTCCTTTAGGTCTAAATTTGGTCTAATCTGGCTGAAAAGTAATACAAAAGCTTGAATTCAATATCGTGTCAAGTATTCATCAACTGACATTTACCCACTGAGCAATTTCCTATTAGTAAGATGACTGAATACATCTAAATGGTGCATAGCCATCCACACTACAGTGATACATTTGGCAAGTCCATTTTGCAGACATTTTATTGCAGCAACTCAAAATGGTGCGCAGTAGTTTTTATGCCCCCCCACATGCTTGTAAGCATGCCTGACTACTGTACATTGGAGCATGCTCCTAATGATCTGGCTATGT
Organism: Pterophyllum scalare; assembly: GCA_024447675.2. Lineage (NCBI taxonomy): Eukaryota > Metazoa > Chordata > Actinopteri > Cichliformes > Cichlidae > Pterophyllum > Pterophyllum scalare. Next base: position 20,747 of record JAMQGT020006262.1, on the reverse strand, counting down.
TGGATGGACCCAAACATAATGTCCCAGAGGTGTTCTATTGAACATGAGTCCAAGGATTTCATCCCAATACCTAATGGCAGTCAAGGTGCTGCTGACTAGCCTTTAGAGATCTGTACATCTGTTTCTGATTGTTTGGTCTGAGACATTCACCCCAGTGACCTGCTGGAGTTCATTTTGAAGGGCTCTGGCAGTGCTCATCCTGTTCCTCCTTGCACAAAGGAACTGATACCAGTCCTGCTGATGTGTTAAGGACCTTCTACAGCCCTGTCCAACTCTCCTAGAGTAACTGCCTGTCTCCTGGAATGCTACATGCTTTTGCAACACAGCAAAACTTCTGGAAATGGCACATCTGGGGAGTAATGTTTTGGAAATTTTGGTGAATTTAAAAGTGAATTAAAAAGAATCTACTGCCAGAGTTTCCTTTAGAAAATGTATTCTTGAAAGAAGAGATTTGGTCAATACAGAGCATGCAACAGTGCAATGAAGAATTCAAAGAAACAAAGGAGACAGACCTTACATATACAAAATCTTAGAATATCACATTACATTTTTCAGCCACTTCCAGTCATCCTATAGAGGTCACACACACAGTTCAGAAAGAGCAGTTCCAGCACACAGGTCTCATTGGTGTTGGAGACCAAGACAGAAACCAGGACTCCATCTGTTAGGGAGTTCCAGCATGCCTGCACCTCCATTAGTTGCAGGATCAAGAGGTCAAACACAACATAAAGCATGAGAGAGAAAATGCTGACTCCTTGGACATAATAAAATAATCCTCAACAAGGAGTTAGACTGCCTGTTTAGACCTGCTACCACTAGTGTCACTGCCTCACGCCAAATGCAAAACTAGTGCAAAACCAGTCAGAAAAGGGTCATCTCATTGTTGCCCCCCTAGTGCACCTGTTGCTAATTTCATTTGCACCAAAGCAGCTGTAACTGATTAACAATTCACCTGCTGCTTAACCGACCAGATCATAATTCCAGAAGTTTAATTGACTTGATGCTATACTATGACTAAATGTGTTGAACAGTGTACAAACATACATATTTGTTTTTTGTTTGTTTTTATTTTTGCAATTTCTGCAATTTTTGTAAATGTAAAATGTGTTTCTGTCTCATTGTATGTCATATGGTGAGCTTATCTGACGGTCTGGTGGGTATCTTTTCCAACCAATGTAACACACCTGCAGAGGATCTGCTGTCATATACTGAATTCAGGGTTTTAATATATATCTAACTGAGAGTTTTCAAATTGGAATAAATTTTCTTATCTTTCTTATCTTTGGAAAACAGAAATACTCTTCAAATATTTCAAAATACATCCAGACTTCTTAACTGTTAGCTGGACTCAGTGCTGTGTGTGCACCCACCTTTATTAGCAGCATGATGTTGTATCGGAGAGCTAGCAGTGCCATGCAGACAGTGGTAAAAGAAAAAAAACCCATATCAGGGCTCTCCTCGTCTGGTTTCTCACGCTCACTCTCCTCTTTTACTGCTGAGCGCTCGCCAGCATCAGACATCTGAGCCGCCAGCTGCATTTCAAATATGGTGTCCTCACAGAAATTCACAAACAGCTCCATCTTCTCCTTCTCCCCTCCTTCATTCACCACATCAAATATGAACTGACGCTTGGACTCCTTTACCTGGGAGGAAAGTAAAAGCTTTAGCTGATAGTGGCATACTGTATTTAAAGAAGAAGTGTCATATTTTCAGATTTATTTGCTGTATTTACCTGAGGTTTCTCCCACTGTGTACGACTGGACTCACTGATCTCAAAGTAGACCCTCTCGATCCGCTTTGCACTTCCCATGATCTCGATCCGGCCCAGGTATGGTTGGAAGTAGTTGAGGACACTTTCTGCCAACTCCAGGAAAGTCTGCAACCGGGTGTCATGAGGCATGTGCTCTGACAAGTTGGTCAGCAAAACTGCCACATTGAAGCCAATGTCCTGTGGAATCACAGATAAATTTAAGAGGATTTTTCATTTTTGAATAAAACACTTTTATCCAGAATGTGTCCCATTGTGCAATCCTTTCTGAGTAAATATGAGGTTTTTCTATGTAATTTGCTCACTCCCAACCAAGAGTATTTGTACAGCAGCTAAGGGTCCACCTATTGAATAAGATCCATCAATTCAGCCATTTTCTTCTGCTTGAGGCATATCAGCTATGCCCTGTGTCGACACAGAGCGAGCGGCAGGGTACAACCTGTACAGGTCACCAGCCTGTCGCAGGGCCAACACAGAGAGACAGACAACCATTCACACCTATGGTCAATTTAGAATGACCGATTAACCTAACCGCGTGACTTTGGACTGTGGGAAGAAACTGGAGTACCCAGAGGAAAACCACGCAGACACAGGGAGAACATGCAAACTCCATATAGCAAGAGTGGAGTTTGCATGTCGGCATGTCTGAGCCAAGGTGGAATCAAGCCCAGACATTCTAGATGTCATTCTAGAAGCAGTGCAAACCACCACGCCACCGTGCTGCCCATTAAATTATATAATATCTAAATACCAGTACTTTGGATTAAGTGTGAAACACAGAAAATAAGCAAATAGGAAGAGATACGAACTGAAAGAGACAGATAAACTGTTAGCTCACTAAAAATAATGGGTAAATAAGGATAAGGCAAAAAAAAAAAAAAAATAGGAACAGTAGATGTTTAATTAAATGTTTAATGTATAAACATGAAGCCTATTTCTCATAAATAGACTCTACTTGGGCAGGCTGCCCAGATAAATTAACTGGTTGCCCAACAATATTTCGTGGGTCATTTGTTATGTGTTAAATTTTATCCATCTGCGAGAACACCACCACTAGTGAAAATTTGTATGTATTAATGAATGCTTAAATGGCAAAGTGAGCATGTGCATTTGGGCTTCAACACAACAGGCTGTACAAATGACCAATTCTGCTTATGTTTTTATTAATATATATCCTTAACTCCATTTTCCAGTCAAAAGTATGGAAAGGTTAAAAATCAATAAATAACAGTCCAAACCCCTAATGAGAACTCTCAAAGAGATTTTTGATACTTTACCTTGGCTGGCTCATGAAAGCGCTCCACAAACTCTTCATAGTCGAGAAGTTCATTCTCATCAGTCTCAGCACAAGAAAGCAAGTACTCTGTCTCGGACTGGGTGTAGTGTTTATGGCTCTCCATGGCCTTATGAAAGTCCCTCTTGGAGATGACACCTGCCAGTTTAATCACAAATCTAAAAACTTGTAAATCTTCTTGGATTCAAATGATGTAACTCCTCAATGACTAATAGAAAAATAAACTATATGGACAAAAGTACCTGGCTACTCCTCTTAATTTTGAATTCAGGTGTTGTCAGTCTCATTGTCACAGGTTTAAAAAAAATCAAGCACCAAGGCATGCAGTCTGCCTTTACAAATATTAGTGAAAGAATGGGTCATTCTAAAAAGTTTATTGAATTAGAGCATGGTAATGCTCCAATTGACTTGTTATAATGGTGGCATCCTATTGTGAAAGTCAGTTTGTGAAATTTCTTCCTCCCTAGATATTCCATGATCAACTCCAAGTGGTATTAAGGCAAAGTGGAAACATTTGGAAACCACAGCAACTCAGTCAAGTTGCAGGCCACAAGTTACAGAGTGGGGTCACTGAGTGCTGAGGTGCATAGTGCATAAAAGTCAATCATTGACTCAGTGACTCAATAACTGTAGAGTTCTAAAACTCTTCTGGCATTAACAGTGGCACAAAAACTGTGCAGCCACAGCTACACATTACACCTGTTCACGCAGGTGTAACGTGTAGGTGGCCCAATACTTTTGTCCGTATAGTGTATGTTTGTTGGGCCTTGCCTTTTCCGTCAGGGTCATACTCCTTGAAGGCATCTGAGGAGGTCAGGTCCTTCAGTTTGAGGAACATGTCAAAGAACTTGAGGATCATCTCTACATTGTTGGAGGACTCCACCAGCATGTCCACCATCTGCTTTCCAATGGTCCCATTCACAACATTACCTGTCAGGACAAGACAATGATTTTCATGTTTCTATCATTTCTTTCAGTATGCCAATCTTGAATAATGCAAGTGTGTTTGTTAAAGCAAGCCTACCCTCTAACATAGACAGCAGCATGACCACCATGTCTTTCTGCAGATCCATTAGTTCCTTTAGTAATTCAATCTGACTGGAATCCTGAAACAAAACAAAATAAAATAAAAAGAAGGCAGGAAAACATTCAGCCATTTACACTCATTGTGACTTGTTAAAAATTAGCAGTAAGTGTGATGGAATTACAGTGATCCCTGAGGATCACTGTAATTCCACTGTAATGTTGTGGCAGTCCAATGTGGGCTAACCAGAGACTTCTGAATCTTCACAGGGTCAGCCTAAAACACAAGTGTCAAACTCAGCACCCGCGGGATATAATTATATACAGCCCACGAGAAAATTTCATATGGCTATTATTAATAGCCGGCCGGCAAATAATGCTCCCACCACTTACACTACAAATCCCACTATGCACTGCAACAGCTGCCACGCAGGTCAAACCCTGTGTATATTTTCCATCAGTGCCACATTGATCAGTGGTCAGTGGATAAAAACATCAGTCAGTGACATTTAAGCTAGCCTGACCCCCAAAAATGGCCAAACAAAAAGTGGACTTTGAAAACAAGGATTTTCAAAACAGGTGGGAGGTAAAGGACCTGTTCACTGCCTTCGAGGTAAACTCATGTCTCACTGCAGAACACACCAGGAAATGGTGCACAGCAAAGTCCTGAGTGTCATAAGCACTGTAACACAGGCAATGAACCATATAAGAGGCAAAGGTTTAAATGGCAGTTTAATTTGTCAGTTCATGGAAAGTAAGAAAGAAACTGGCCTAAAATTAAGTTTGATGTCTTTGGCCAACTTTTTTTTTTTAACTTACTATAACAAATCAATGTACTATTAATTCAAGAAAAGAATGGTAACACACTGGTACATAGCACTTTTCTAGTCTGTTTGAGAAGTCAAAGTGCTTTTATGTGCTTGTTATAAACTCCTCCACAAGTAAATGAGTTCTCCTGTGCCTATGTCACTCACAAAAAATATGAGAAATAGCACACATGTAGGACAGAAACAATAGTCACAAACAATGTACCATAGCAAACAGCAATTGTTAATAGCTGAAGAACAAGTATTGAGTTAAAGATGTAGCTTTAGTTTATTTAGAAGCAATTTTATATAAGCATATTCAGATGATTAGATTAGGCATGCAGTTCTAAAGCAAGAACGTTGGAATGAAAAAAATAAGGTCACCCGAGGTAAGAAAGCAAATATCTGAAACAGCTAGGTGAGCTCAGGCTGTGATCTTAGGCTACACTAATAAGGAACCAACATATCAGCAGAACTACCAACCATGAAAATGTTTTCTAAAATTCACAGAGACGTAATGTAGTCTGATTTTTAAGTGCTTATTTAAATGAATGCATGACACTAAACTTGTGACTGACAGATTGGGTTCAGATTAAATACCTATATTACATGCAATTTTATAAGAGATAGACTGATGTCACTTGCCAATAATAGCCTAAAGCACATATTGCACTGTCTCAATTTTTTTGTTATGCAGAGATATTTGTGAGTGATATGATAAACCTTTTTTTTTTATAGAACATAATACAGAAAAAGATTCTTGGGCTACAGAATCTACAAGTTGCCAACTACTTTATTTCCAGTGTCACTGAATAACCCCACACCAAACTTACTTACTTGAGACAATTTCATCTGCATGTGAGCGAAAACATGCACAAACCCAGACCACAGCGTCCCACAGTCGACTATGGGCCAAACTCTGTTGGTTGCCAGTGCATGGACCCTAGAACAACATCAATAAGTTTAAATATTTTCACAAAATACAGCCTCAGAAAATGTTACAGTCATCAACATTATCTGTGACTTTTACAGTTTGGCTCAAACACTGTCTTGATAATAATAATACCAGAAAGACAATAATTTTTGCTTCTGACAAACAACAGCTGTCACAACAGTGAAAAAATAAAAGAAATTACCTACTTCCCATAAATGTGATGCATAAAATTTAAATAAGCATTTTTAATGAACTTTTGAGAGTATATACTATATGGACAAAAGTATTGAACCATATATCTTGTTTATTGACTTCAGGTGTTTTCATTCTCACTGCCACAGGTTTATAAAAATCAGTCACCTAGGCATATAATCTGCCTTTGCAAACATTAGTGAAAGAATGGGTCATTCTAACAAGTACACTGATTTTGAGCATGGTAATAGGATGCCACCATTCCAACAATTCAGTTTGTCAAATTTGTTCCCTCCTAGATATTCCACATTTACTTTCAGTGGTATTACTGCAAGGTGGAAGCTTTAGAAACCACAGCAACTCAGCCACAAAGTGGTAGACCACATAAAGCTATACAGTGGTGCCCCCAAGTACTGAGGAATATAGTGCATAAAAGTCACCAGTGCTGCTGACTGCAATAACTGTAGCGTTCCAAATACAAATTAACATCAGTGCAAAAACTGTGTGTTGGAAGCTTGATTGGTTCCCATTGTTAATACTTTTGTCCACATAGTGTGTTTGAACTACACTTCACCTTCTTCTATATAGCAGTGCTTTAACACTGATGACTGTATTGTCTTCTCTTACCTGGATGTACTCAGTGAGGGTATTGAAAACCTGCTTGGCTACATTTATTGCTTTGGAGAAATTCCTTTGGCCCTGCTCATCAATCACATCTTTTCCAGAATAATACCAGTAGAAATCACTGATGGACTCCTAGAGGAGAATGACGCAGGAAGGTAAGAGGAAAGGTGAATAGAGGCTGGTTTTTTTTATTATTATTAGTGACAAAGTAGTATTAGTATTTTAAAAATGTAATATTATAAAGAAAAAATTATTAAAACTTTTAACTTGAGTTAATAGATTTACTAGCAAATCAGACTGAATTCGCCAGAGTCAAATTTTTTAGTAACATTCAAGTTGTAGTATGTTATCAGGTTAGTTGCTGTCTAAGCAGTTCTTTATTGGCAGTAACTCAGATAACAAATTGGGTAAAACAATATTTATTGTGTAATGGAAATAGCTAACATGATGCTAATATCTAATATCTTGTCTGTAATGTCATTAAAGAATTCTTACTTAAAAGCACATGAACTCCCTGAAGTTGAAAGAAAGATCTTCCAATTCAAGAAAATGTATACCTAAAAGGGCACATAAATTCATTGTTTGCTGTATTTCAGTAGCTTTATCTGTCTTTCTTTGATTTTAGCTGTGTAGTTTGATCCTATGGTAGTGAGTACATCAAGTTTGGTGTAACATTGTTACTGCATTTTGCCTTTGAAGGGCAGAGTTATGTTGTTTAGTACAAGTCAGTATTCCCTCTTTATTTTAATCTAAACTGTACAAGTACTGTTTGGCTCACTGGTGTAAACCAATAGTAGTGAACAAAACAAGCTAACCTGAACTCTTAGGACGTAATCAACAGTGGAGATAATGATGTTAACAGTTGTGTTGTTCCCTGTTTGAGTCCTCAAGTAGTTCTGGAAGTCTGAACACAAGATACCATAAAATTTTGTGTTCAGTTGAGTAAATGTAGTACGCAGTAAATCTAACAGTTCATTAAATGATTCAGTGTTGTGCTTTGCCCCATGTTATGCCTTCGACCTCAGAGAAGGTTATTCTACAGTTACATCCACAATAACCAGTAGTAATTCACACATGTAAGCTAGTAAAAAACATAGATAACATTAAGCAGTGAAACTATCCTCTATTTTTTAAACACGTTTCAGATGACTAATAATCTGGCCATGAAAACTAAAATGTTTTCTGGAGAACACTGGTAAATTGGTGCAAAATTAAAATACTGAGCCACATTTCTCCTTGAAATGAATTACAAAGAACTTGCACACACCTGAGTTGTGTCCTTCACAGAGTAGCTGCAGGAAGCGGAAAAGGTCACAAGTGAACTCATCATCCTGCATGACCTTCTCACCTGGCCAGAGAAAAGAAACACATGCACACACCCACACACAGACACACACATGCACAAGCACATACAGAGGTATGCACAAATGTACACACATGAACACGGGCATGTGCAAGCACATACATAGGTGCACACACACATTCATATGAACAGACACACATACGCAGAAAAAAAGTCAGACCACAGGAGACAAAAGCAGACAACATATAAGAAAGGGAGAGACAGACAAGAAGATGGAGAATGAAGAAGCATTAAAAGAGACGGTGCAAGTTTGAGGAAATCCCGTGTTTTCTTTCAGTTAGTGAAAGGTTTATGGCAATAAAAACATTCTTATCACACACACACACACACACACACACACACACACACACACACACTTTTGGATAAGCAGTAGGCAGTGACAACACTTGGTGGTTGACTGATGTGGGCTGGTCACTGCACTGCAGCATTTTTCATGGCATGAATATATTGGTTACTACTTTCCACTGTAGTACTACAATGAGGTAGTTGAAACTGACTGTTCTGACTGAGTTAAAATGCTGCTTTGAACCATGGAATGGGAAAAGAAAAGAAGGATGATGAAACACATTACAATAACTTAATACATTACCATCAACACATTAACAGAATACATCCATACAACATGTAAAGACACTGAACTGGGCTAAAGAGAGAAAATCTGTTCATCTGAAAAAAGGGCAGTACTTTTGTAGTGCAAAAATACAATGCTGTGGAAAAAGTATCTGCCCCCTTTAAGATTTCTTGTTTTTTTGTGCATTTGCCACACTTGAATGTTTCAGATCATCAAAGAAATGTTAATATTATACAAAGATAACCTATGTTTTCCCTTAAAAAATGAAATCATCACTAAAAACTGCAATTTTTTTTATATGGGATACTTTTGACTAATATTAAAATTTCTTTGATGATGTGAAACCTATTTAAGTGCAGCAAATATGCAAAAAAAAAAAAAAAAAGACAGAGAAAGAAATCAGGAAGCGGACAAATACTTTTTCATGGCACTGCAGAATAGTCCCAGGATGTCAGAGAGCTTGTTTTATTTATCACAGCCAAAAAGTCACTTTAAATTTGAGGTATCTTCTGCTGATGTTCATGTGTGCAGGTCCACAGAATTCACTGTGTTTGCAAAGAGTAAAAAAGTGGGTTATTATAATATGTAATACCTAAAAGTAAAAGAAGGAAAAACATTTCATTCTTCTTGATTGACAGAGATATAATACCTGAATTTCCATCATGCACATGTGCATAATACTAAAGTCACGCACGACGTAGTTAATGTATGCAATCTTATAAAAGGGCCTGGCACCCAGTAAATGTCCAAATCATCCAAATTGTCCTTTGGATGTTCTCGCCTTTAAGAGCAAGTTGTTGTTACTTTTAGCTAGTATCAGTACTTAATGCATATGCCAGTAGCTTTGTAATGTCTCGGTTGGAGTTATATTTCATCTTCCAGAGGCTGCATGGTGACATTTTAGGGTTGTGGCTTCTGAACTAATGGCTCGGTGCTTCTTGCTCATCTTTCATAATGTTAACCTAGCGGCAGTACACCTGCTACTTTAGCTGGATTAATCTGAGTGCTTGTGCACTGCTACACTACTTGTCTTGTTTGAGCAGCACTACTAGTTGATGCCTCCACATAGAGCTTGAATAGTGCTTTGCTCTGGGGATCAGCTTTCTAACTTCACCTTGGAAAGGCAACAAGTGTGACTTGCCCAGTCCCGCTTATCTGAGGGATGTGAGGGATTACAGCCTGTAATCCCACGTAAGATGTTTGACCCTGGATACAGCAGTGTTCTGACTTATGCTACATGCCTTCATCTAAACCACTGTGTTCCAGCCTTTTTCATTCCAGACCCCTCTGTTATCAGGAGATACTCCTTTCAGCTGGACCACCTTCAATGAGTCTCTCTACAGCCTGCAACCATAATCTCCAAGGGATACATTCTCTCATTAATGTGATGACCCCCAAGGTTTAATGAAGTTTAAATAACTGTTGTCACAAATGCTCTGAACACACATACTGTGTAAATCATCTCTCTTCTTGAGAGAAGCACTATTGAAACAGTTTATTTCAATCCAGAGAGTTATTCAACTTACTTTCTCGTGCCAAGGACAGAAGGTTTCGCCTAGTCCTCAAACTTAGACACCTAAATCACTTTATAAAACTTTGCTTTCATACACACAATTGTAGCTACACTTTTCCCTCTGCAGGCCAGAGGCATGTGAGTAAATGGACTGGTTCTTAAATAGTGCTTTTCTACTCTGCTTGAGCACTTAGTGCTTTATACAACATGTTTCATTTCCTGTGTTGTAATGTTTCTTTGAGATCCCTTGTGTCCAGCTGGGATGTGGTGGTTACATATGCCTCCATGTTAGGCTTTGTGATTGACTGTCCTGTAGTTCCACACAGACAGCCCTGGAGTCCACAGCAGAGACAGCTGCACATCAGTGTGGTGAAACTATAAGCTTACTTAGCCCCCAGACCCTTTTTTGGAAGGAGAGCATGTCAGTCAGATAAATTGACAGTGCACCTTGTCAACGATCCAGTTTTCTCTGCTCAGCAGCTCCTAATAGGTCCATATTACCTTGCCTCGCAAGTCTCAGAGCCATGAATTGCAGGAGAGCAGAAGAAAACTGCAGATATACTTTCCTGCCAGAAGCCCCCTCCAGTTGAGTGGAGATTTATTGCTATTATTAGAATAGTTCCGGGAAAAGAGCTGTTACATGTTTAACAAATGCATTGGGGGTGCATGGCTGGGGAGGTACTGTAGAGCAGTTCATTTGTTAATCTGAACGCTGGCTTCTCCAGCCTGCATGCCAAAGTATCCTTCGACACCATACTGAACCCTGAGTTGTTTCCGATGTGCTCATCACAGTGTAAATGTCAGAAAGCATTTAGATGTTGAAGTGTAGAAAAAAAGTGCATGTGTGAATGGCTGAATGAAGACATACTGTATAAAGCTGTCATGAACTGCTGCGGCAGGCAGAGAAAGACCCCAAAATGCAGACTCCATAGACAGACTTAAACTAAAAAAAACATAGAAAAAACACATAGAAAACAGAAACTCACTCATGGATGGAGATGCACACAGCAAAAACACAAAGATGACGTTGCAACAGAGAACAGAAGGAAATGCAGACAATATATACACACATGGACTGATAAAAGACAACAAGAGACAACTGGAGAGAACAGGTGAACAGAATCATACTAATGAGACTGGGGGAAGCAAAACTGAACACACTACACAAGAAACAAGAAAATTCCAAAATAAAACGAACAGGATAACCAGACTTGACACACAAGGCACTGGGGAACCAGAAATCAATACGTAAATGATAACTAACAGATCAGTAAACAGAACTAAAAGGGAACTAAAACACAGAATGCTGGGCCCATGGCCCAAGATCATCCCCCCCCCCAAAAAGGGCCGGCTCCAGATGGCCCAACCAGAAACAAAACCCAACCACGGGCAGGCGGAGGGGGCCAGGACCAAGAGGCCAAAACCAAACAAAAAGCGATGGCACCAGGCCAGAAAAAGTAGTCCAGAACAAGGCAGAACAGATGCAAACCAGTTCAGGGGACCTCCTAGGCTCAAAGACTAAACAGCAAAGTCCAGACAGTTCAAGGGGGCGCACAGGCCCAGGGGCCAAGCGGTGGCAGTGAAGCAGGACAGGTGGCCGACTGCGCTCCCGGCGGTGGTGGCGAGACAGGACAGGTGACCGACCATGCTCCCAGCCGTGGCGGCAAGACAATACAGGGAGCTCAGACGCTTGGGCTGAGCAGGACCCTCGGGCTCCAGATGGGGCTTGGTCTGAGCCGGACGCTCGGGCTGAGTGGGACCCTCGGGCAGAACAGGACCTTCTGAGTGAGGCCCCGGGTGTGCAGGTTGGGGCTGCGGTGCAGGGCACACAACTGTCCCCATGGACAGCTGGGGTTGCTCTGAGGATTGCTTGGGTGTGTATGGGGCTGGTGAGGATGACAGAGGCAAGGGCCAGGAAGCTGCTGCAGCTGACAGGGGCTCTGACTCAGGCAGTGGGGAAGCTACTGCAGCTGATAGGGGCTCCAACAGGGGAACCAGGAGCTCCCACCGGGGAACCAGGGGCTCTCACTGGGGAACCAGGGGCTCCCCAGTCACCTGCTATGACTAACTCCGGGGGTGCTGACTGAGGCTGGGAAGCTGCTGCGGCTAACGCTGGGGGCACTGACTGAGGCTGGGGTGCTTCTGCAGCTGATATGCGTGACGGTGGTGCAGGTGGTTGTGAAGGCTTGGACCTGGTGTCCCCCACCTGAGGAACAAGAACGGGTGCTGGAGTGAGCCTATCCTCATCCACTCCCACCCACGGAACAGGGCAGGGCTTGCAGTGCCAGCAGTTTGTGACGCCATCTGGAACCCCACTTCCCGCTGCACAGGGCTGGAGGCGGCGACAAATCGCAGTGTTGTGATGAAGGTGAATCCACAGATTGAAGCAGAGGGGACGAAGTGACCTGCAGTAACCAAGTAGCCAAGGCAGAAAGGAGTGTGGGGGTGGAAACCTCTGACACTGGGTTGCCAATACCCAAAATTTCAAAACGTATATTGGCTCTTAATGCTGAGACCATTTGAATCAAAAAGGGGGTGTCAGAAAATGTCTGTAGGCAGGTTGTGGACAAAATAAATTTCTCCAGGATTCTGATTTGAATCAGTCTCTTGGCAGGGTCATCAGCACTGAATAGACACAGAATATAGTCCACAAGTTGAGTGGCAGTTCCCTCTGCCACAGCAAAACTGGAATCCACAAGGTCCATGTTGTCTGGTTTGGACATACCGTCATAAACTGCTGTGGCAGGCAGAGAAGGGCCTCAAAATGCAGACTTCGGAGACAGATTTAAACCCAAAAAACTCAGCTATATTGCTGCCAAACACAATAAACAGAAACTCACTCATGGATGGAGATGCACACAGCAGGAACACAAAGATGAAGTCGCAACAGAGAACAGAGGGAAATGCATACAGTATATACACAGGGACTGACGAGGGACAACAGGAGACAGCTGGAGAGAACAAGTGGACAGGATCATACTAACAAGACTGGGCGACGCAAAACTAATCGCACTGCACAAGAAACAAGATACTACCAAAATAAAACAGGAAATAACACGAACAGGATAACCACACAGACTTGACACACAAGGCACTGGGGAACCAGAAATCAATACGTAAACGTTATCTAACAGAACAGGAAACTATGATAACAGAACCAAAAGGGAACTAAAACATAAAATGCTGGGCCCACGGCCCAGGACCATGACAAAAGCAGTTTGAGTGCTTAAGTAGAAAAGCGCTCTCTAAGAACCAGTCCATTTACCATTTATATGCTTCCAAAGTACATAAAACATTTCAATATTGACAAAAAAAATTATGATTACGATTAATGCCACAATCAGGCAGTCATAGTTAATCATTTTGCCTCAAGACAAGTGAAAGGCAAGTGTGAGGATTGAAAACCTGGCAGGAGGTTAACCAAAATTCCTTGCAGCCTTTGACCTATTCTGAATAACAAAAGATTCAGGTGCTTGAGATTCTTGGATAGAACAGAAAGAGAAAGGGCATTGGGTGATTCCATTGTGGTGGTCTACAGAAATTACAGTTACAAATGCTTCCTTTAGGCAAACTCTGATTTGCAGATGATACCTAGTTAAATGTCAGATGACACAAATCAATTAGTTTTACCGCAGTCATGCCTTAAAGAAATAAAGGTCTAGATGACCTGTAATTTTCTACTTCAAAATTCAGACAAAACTTAAGTATTTTGTCCAAAAAAATCTCAGAAACATTGCATCTCAGCAGATACTGGATACCAGATATCATTTTCTTGGCCTCCAGTAGTAATTTTGAGTACTTTCTCAAAGGCATTTTTGACTAGGATCCAACCTTTAACATGCATATTTAAAATAGACTAAAGCTAAAGACAGAAAACAGTTCTAATCCATCAAACATGTTACGATTTATAGATATGCACATACTACAAATACAACCAAACCACAAGCTTAAAATATGATACTGGGGTGAAAATAAGTTAAGACATAAAATCAGAAAAAGATTATATGGTTATTCAAGTTTTCTTAACAAACAATGGACAAATACAGTGACTACAGAACACATCTCAGCCAATAAATCAAGAGAAAAGGGGAGAAAGGAAGAAAAAAAGGTTCAGATTCAACAAAACTGACAGAGCAGCATGGCCAAAAACAGCCAGTCTAATGTCTCAAGTGCAACATTTAAAGAGAGAAAGAAAAGGAAAGGAGGTAGAGAAATGTGAGAAATGAGAAGGGCTGCAATTAATGACTTTAGTTTATTGTTTATTTTATATAAATCACAATATTATTCTGATATACATATCTATCTATCTATCTATTTTTTACATGATATATTACACTGTTACATTATTTATGTATTTATTTTAAAAAGCCAGTATGCAGAAGCAGAGTTTGAAAAACTAAGAACACCTTAAGCAGCCAGGTGATTCTAATCCAGTGCACTTAATAACTGATCATCAGCAAACGTGACCACCTCAACAAAAGCAGAGGTTTTGGCAGTTTGCTTGTTGGGAGCCTGAGGGTGTTTGTTAACACAATGCCAGAGAAAAAAACACATCAGCAGTGACAAAGATTATTAGTTATTTTTTCTAATGAACAATTTATTGAAAATTTTAACAAATAATAATAATAATAACGCAACAGGTTTTTACAAGGACTATTGCTTACGTACCAATGAAGAGGGTGGCAAAGGAAAAAACTAAGCTAGAATAGTCCATCTTTTTTGAAGGAAAAGAAATCTTTGTTGAACTGAAGATAATCAGGGACTTTTGAAATCTTTTAAGACTTCAAAAATAATCTCTTGAATATTAATTCACCAGTCTTTGAGAATGGGAAAAGTCCATAGCACATGTATAACAGAAGCGCCTTGTCCACCACACCTCCAGCAGAATCCATGGGTAGTAGATTCCATCGATATAATTGTTGTGGTGTCCAGTGTTATATACAGGGGGGCAAATAAGTATTTGATACAGTGCTGATTTTACAAGTTTTCCCACCTACAAAGAATGGAGAGGTCTGTAATTTTTAATGTAGGTACACTTCAACTGTGAGAGACAGAATCTTAAAAGAAAAATCCAGGAAATTGCACTGCATGATTTCTTAAATAATTAATTTGCATTTTATTGCATGAAATAAGTATTTGATACAATAGAAAAAAAGAACTTAATATTTGGTACAGAAACCTTTGTTTGCAGTTACATTTCCTATAGTTCTTGGCCAAGTTTGCACACACTGTAGCAGGGATTTTGACCCACTCCTCAATACAGACCTTCTTCAAATCTTTTGGGGCTGTCGCTCAGCAACATTGAGTTTCAGCTCCCTCCAAAGATTCTATATTGGGTTCAGGTCTGGAAACCTTCTAGGCCACTCCAGAACCTTGAAATGCTTCTTACGGAGCCACTCCTTAGTTGCCCTGACTGTGTGATTAGAGTTATTGTCATGCTGGAAGACCCAGCCACAATCCATCTTCAATGCTCTTAGCGAGGGAAGGAGGTTGTTGGCCAAAATCTTGGGATACATGACCCCATCCATCCTCTCTTCAATACGGTGGAGTCGTCTTTTTCCCTTTGCAGAAAAGCACCCCCAAAGTATGATGTTTCCACACCCCATGCTTCACGACTGGGATGTTGTTCTTGGGGTTGTACTCATCCTTCTTCTTCCTCCAAAAACGGCAAGAGGAGTTGATACCAAAAAGCTCTATTTTGGTTTCATCTGACCACATGACCTTCTCCCATGCCTCTTCTGGATCATCCAGATGGTTAATGGCAAACTTCAAACAGTCCTGGACATTTGCTGGTGTGAGCAGGGGGACCTTGTGTGCCCTCTGGGATTTTAATCCATGACGGCATAGTGTGTTACTAACAGTCATCTTTGAGACCGTGAGCCCAGCTCTCTTCAGGTCATTGACCAGGTCCACCCGTGTAGTTCTGGGCTAATTCCTGACCTTTCTCAGAATCATCAGAATCAGAATCAGAAAAAACAGGTCTGTGAGAGCCAGAATTCTTGCTGGTTGATAGGTGATCAAATACTTATTTCATGCAATGAAATGCAAATTGATTATTTAAAAATCATACAATGTAATTTGCTTGATTTTTTTTTTAAATTCTATCTCTCACAGTTGAAGTGTACCTACAATAAAAATAACAGACCTCTCCATTCCTTGTACGGGGGAAAACTTATCAAATATTTATTTTCCCCACTGTATATGTACTACCCATTTTTCTGTACATTGTGTTAACACTGCACAAACAAAACTTCCAGTCATTAGGAGATATATCCACAGCAAGGTCATCTGTCGACTGTATCTTTATGCAAATGATAATGAATGGCCTGCCTGATCTGAATCTGAGTGGTGTTCTGTTATTAGACCTCTGTGCAAATCAGTTTGTCCAAAAGGATGCTCATAAGTGCATGTGGCACCCAGACACCGTAGATCAGATTTGTTCTGGATACTTGGACGAAGAGAGGAGCTGAGCGGTCAACTGACCAGAAGTGTGGGTCATACCGAAAAAAATTACTTCAAGTTGTTGCTGCTAAAGATGGTCCTGGGGCATATTCAGTTTTTCACACATTGCTTCTCCATTTTATCTTTGATTTTGTTAAAAAAAATTTTTTACATAAAATATGTTGTGTTGTTGTACAACCGAGGTTATATTTAAATGGTTTTTGAACCAGGTAAGGACTGGCTGATTTTTCATTATGTCCTGATACGTAAACCCTTAGAATTAAAAGAATGCAAACTTTTTTCAGGACTGTATATATGTAACCTATATGAATCTAAAATCAGAACATTAAGATGAAAATACATGTAAGACGCATGATTTGAAAGGTTTACTTAGCATGTGGCTAAAATGAACTTAACCCTACCCCTAAGTGACACTGTGGATGTTAGGAGGTTAATAACCAAACCTGTAAAGCTGCAAACCAAAACAAGGAGCTGAAAGATGCTTTAATGCTTATTGAACTGAAGACAGCTGCATTGGTTGTGTTGAGTTAATGATAACATTATCCAGTTACATTAACCAGTTACACCTTTCACGTTTTATTTTAAAATCATGATGAGTGCAAGTTTAAGGCTTGGAGACTTAATCTACAATTTTTTATTTGGTTAGATATTTTTCTTGCAGTCCTTAATGTCAGAAACAGAGAAATTGTGGCTGAGAACACAGAGGGAATTGTACAGTTCACAACAGATAACAACCAGCACAATACAATCTCCAATACTGAGACACAACAACCAGCTGACATAAGATTGACTGTAAGATTTGGAAAGTATGGGTGCCAGATGGGGTGGTGAGGGGGTGAAGGGGGGTGGGAGCTAATATTGGTCTTTTGTCATTTTCAGAATGTGCCAGATACTGTACAAATCCTGAGGGAGAGGCATTTATCATACATCTGTTGTTTTAGACAGCTGGATGTGGCAGGAAGCCTGTGATTCCACCACTTCTGCCTAGTCTCGATGTTGTTATAAAACTCTAAGGTACAATCCAAAATGACTCATCAAGTAATATTACAGCTTACTGTAAAAAAGACTAATGAGACTAATGGGCCTCCTCTAAAAGCAGAAGGATTAGAATTTTAAGGGTGAGGCAAAAAAGTTTGACTGAGAAGCTTGTGTATAAGGTTTAAAGGTCCACACTCAGGACCTGGACAGAACTGACACAACAGCTAACCAAATGTGTGTGTGTGTGTGTGTGTGTGTGTGTGTGTGTGTGTGAGTGTGTGAGTGTGTGTGTGTGTGTGTGTGAGAGTGTGTGTGTGTGTGTGAGTGAGAGTGTGTGTGAGTGAGAGTGTGTGTGAGTGAGAGTGTGTGTGAGTGAGAGAGAGAGAGAGAGAGAGAGAGAGAGAGAGAGAGAGAGAGAGGCCAACCAACACACAAGAAAATGGCAGAAGGCATAATTACCACGCTCATGAGTGATGACTGAGGAAGGGAAGAAAGTGCGGTAAACCAAAATAAGAACAGGAAAACAAGGGGAAGAAAGAAAGAGAGAAAGAAAGTAAGAAACAAAGAAAGAAACAAAGGAAAAGATTACATATAGGGAAAAGGGCTTTAAAAAAATCTGTCTTTTCTTTTGGTCAACACGAGGTAAAAAAAAATAAACAAACAAATTTAAAAAATGTGTTGACAGAAAACCTGGGTGTGCAGCTAAATAACTGTGAAAAAATGTAAAAAAAAAATAAAAATAAAAAAAATACCACCAAGACCTTTTTTTATTTCCTTTTGTAATCATCAAGTATATGCATTTACAGAACTGTGTAAAAGTCTTCAGTCACCCGTAATTTGCAAGGAAAATAGAAAACAAACAAAAATAGAAATACAGTCTATAAGGCAAGAACAGTTTGTACAATTCTACTGAGCTTGAAAGCCAATATTTGTTATGACCACCTTTTTTCTTTAACATAGCCTGAAATCTCTTAAGTAAGCATAATTGCATAATTTCTTTTTTTTTTTTGCATAATTTCTAAAAGTGCAGGGATAATTCTCCAGGCTTCTGAAGGGCATTCCAAAGCTCTTTTTTTGGATGTTGACTACCTTTTGTTCCGTTCTCTGTCAAGATGATCCCCCAGTGCTTCAGTAATGTTGAGGTCCGGGCTCTGGGGAGGCCAGTCCATGAATGATAGTGTTCCGTTGTGTGCTTCTCTATCCAGGTATGGTTTTACTGCACTGGCAGTTTATTTGGGATCATTGCCATGCTGAAAAAGGAAGCTGTTGCCAATCACACACTTTGTAGATGTTTGGCATGGTGGGTCAAATTCTGACTGCACTTATCTGCATTCATAATCCCATAAATTTTGACAAGATTTCCAACACCACTGGCTGCAATGCATCACCAAACCATGACAGAGCCTTCACAGCTGGCTGTAGACACTTTTCTTCCTGGTTCTTTGCTAAGTTGCCTGTTATGTATAGACACAACCCTTTTTATAATGCTTAACTTAGATGCCTTTTTTATGCTCAAATGATTCATTGGTCAGTGTTAATTAAATAAAAAAACAAACAAAAAATGTACTTAAATAAATTTCAAAGACCTTCAGAAAGGCTGAAGAATTATTGTTCAAGACCACTTTAAAAACTTACAACAAAGTCTTGGTGCTTGAAAGCAAAATATAAAGAAATGAGGAGTGGCTCAGGACTTTTGCACAGCACTGTAGAGTAAACCTATACAGATCATATTTATAAAAGCCAGTTAGTGCATACCTTTTAAAGAGAAGATGATAATTAAGTTATGTATATATTAAAAATATCATCAGCTGTAGTCAGAACCATGCTTTAGTGTGATAATAGGTGCAGTAGCGATTAATCTTAATTGTATTGGCTTAGAAAGTAGCCCTGATTTTTCACATACACTGCTCAAAAAAAAAAAAAAATTAAAAGAACACTTTATAAACACATCAGATCTCATTGGGGGATAAATCAAGCTGGATATCTATACTGATATGGACTGTGTGTTAGGAATGAAAAGATGTATTGTTTGATGGAAATGCAAATTATCAACTGACAGAGGGCTGAACTCAAAGACACTTTGAAAATCAAAGTGAAACAATGATGCGGCACACTAGTCCATTTTGCCAAAATTTCATTGCAGCAACTCAAAATGGTATTCAGTAGTTTGTATGAACCCCACGTGATGTCCCAGAGTCTCTATTGGATTTAGGTCAGGCAATTGTAGGGACCAGTCAATGGTATCCATTCCTTCATCCTCCAGGAGCTGCCTGCATACTGTTGTCACATGAGGCCGGGCAATGCTGTGCACCAGGAGGAACCCAGGACCCTCTGCACCAGCACAGAGTCTGACAATAGGTCCAAGGAATTCATCCTGATACCTAATGGCAGTCAGGGCACAGTTGCCTAGCATGTAGAGGTTTGTGCATCCCTCCATGGATATGCCTCCCAGACCCTCACTGACCCACCACCAAAGTGGTTTTGCTAAACAATGTTACAGGCAGCATAACATTCTCCACAGCTTCTGCAGACCCTTTCATGTCTGTCACATGCGCTCAAGGTGAACCTTCTCTCATCTCTGAAAAGCACAAGGTGCCAGTTTTAACCTGTCACTTCTGGTAATCTATGGCAAATGACACTCAGCCTCCATGGCTCTGGGCAGTGAGCACAAGGTTTGCTAGAGGGCCCTCAGGCCACCCTCATTAAGTCTGTTTCTGATTGTTTGGTCAGAAGCATTCACACTAATGACCTGCTAGAGGTCATTCTGTAGGGATCTGGCAGTGCTCTTCCCTTTTCTCCTTACACAAAGGAGCAGAACCAGTCCTGCTAATAGGTTAAGGACCTTCTACTGCCCTGCCCAGCTCTCCTAGAGTTACTGCCTGTCTCCTGGAATCTCCTCCAAGTTCTTGAGACTGTGCTGGGAGACACAGCAAACCTTCTGGCAATGGCATCTGCCATCCTGGAGGAGCTGAACTACATGTGCAACCTGTGTAGGGTCCAGGTATTAACTGCTACCAGTAGTGACACTGACCCTTGCCAAATGTTAAAACTAGGGAAAAAACAGTCAGAGAAGATGAGGAGGGAAAAATGTCAGTGGCCTCCACCTGTAAAACCATTCTTGTTTTGGAGGTTGTCTCATTGTTGTCCCTCTAGTGCATCTGTTTTTAATTTTATTAATGCCAAAGAAGCTGAAACTGATTAATAACTCCTTCTGCTACT